>JAPYZI010000134.1:0-170489 GCA_030523105.1 Ophioninae sp. A BG-2022a | reverse complement strand
TAGTAATAATCGCCTTTACTGTTGGTTTAACTTGAAAAGTATGTATTTCACAGCGATTCCCGCTTAGGGGGATCAACTCGTACTACTTTCCCCTACATTAGTTATACAAATATCATATGAATTATAAATATTCTAAAAGATCGGGACATTTTTATGACACTCTAACAAAATTTTGAAAAATTCATGAAATTGTAAAAATTTTGATTATTGGTCAACCAACGAGAATATTTCAACCACATACCTATTTTCGAACATGAAATACGGCCACCCTGTATGAACTAGGGCGATTGAAAATAAGTCGAAATTTCTTCTATTTCAAATTCCTCTGTTCAGTATTTACAGTTATGGCTCATATTAAAAAAATATGAGCCTTTATTATAGTTTATTCGTATAACAATAATAATGATAATGACCCTCCGGAATGAGAGGATTGAGGAAGGAACAAGTTACGCGTCAATTGAACAAGATGAGTATTTTTCAGGTGTGGGTGGAATAAATTTACTGCTTGAAAGAGGGAAGTGGAGAGGGGGAATAAATTTACGACTTTATGGGCGGAGAGGGGGGAGGAGTGCAGTCAGACCTCGCGGAATTCAAAGCGCAACTTTGAGGGCCACGCGCGAAGATTCATTAGTTACTCCCACTTCCGGGACGAATCTTGGAAAACGGCTTTCCAGTTCGTATTCAATCGAACAATTAGGCGAGCGTTAATCTTCCTCGACGTTCTCGAGTCTTTGTCGGAAGAACATTTTCGGAAAACGCGCGAAAACCGAACTTAGATCTGCATTATGTACGTTATCGATTTTTCATAAAAGGATTTAATTATAAGATAAATTAGTTTTATACTTAACCTGACAATTATGTCTTACAAATCGCTGGAGCGTTTTTCATAGAGAACTGTATTGTCGAGATATAACAGGAGCCAATCTCGAGCGAACCCAAGCAAATTCGTTGGGGTTTGTTTGCATTGCCATCTACAGTAAACTTCGAACCCAAAAACAAAGAATTTTCTTTTGGGTTTGGGTTCGATGTAGAATTGAGTTTACAGGAACGAATCTAAACAAACCCAAACGCAAAAGAAAATTGTTTGGGTTTGATTAAGTCGCCGTGGACAGAAAACTTCCAACCCAAACACAAAGAACTTTATTTTAGGTTTGAGTTCAAGCTTGAATTGAGTTTACAGCGACGAATCTAAACAAACCCAAACGCAAAAGAAAATTGTTTGGGTTTGATTGAGTGGCTATCTATAGAAATCCTCGAACCCAAACGCAAAGAATTTTATTTTAGGTTTGGGTTCAAGGTTGAATTGGGTTTCCAGCCACGAATTCAAGCAATCCCAAACGCAAAAAGAAAACTGTTTGGGTTTGATTGAGTGGCCATCTATAGAAATCCTCGAACCCAAACACAAAGAATTTTATTTTAGGTTTGGGTTCAAGGTTGAATTGAGTTTCCAGCCATGAATCCAAGCAAACCCAAACGGAAAACGAAAATTGTTTGAGTTTGATTGAGTCGCCGTCTACAGAAAACCTCCAATCCAAACACAAAGAATTTTTTTTTAGGTTTGGGTTCAAGGTTGAATTGAGTTTCCGGCCATGAATCCAAGCAAACCCAAACGTAAAACGAAAATTGTTTGGGTTTGATTGAGTCGCCGTCTACAGAAAACCTCCAACCCAAACACAAAGAATTTTCTTTTTGGTTTGGGTTCGATGTAGAATTGAGTTCCAAACCACGAATTCACACAAACCCAAACGCAAAAGAAAATGATTTGCATTTTTATTCCTTTGAGTATCCAGTCACAAACCCACACAATCCGAAACCCCCGAAAAAAAAAATGTTCGGATTTAGGTTTCTTCAAGGTTGACTTACCTCGAGTGTTCAGCGACAAAACAAAACAGATCCAACCGACCCAAACCCAAAAAGAATTCCTATGGATCTTCATTGTTTTGAGTTTTCAGCTACGAACCAAAGCAAACCCAATACAAATCCAAACAAACCCAAACGCTAAACAAATTTTTTCGGTTCGGGTTTGTTTGGGCTCATCTCCAAAGCCTGTCGTATATTGAAGCCTATGTAATTATAAATTCTTCCAATCTAACTCCCATTTCTTGAGACACAAAAAAAAACGGGAAATGCAATTAGGGGTGATTCCCTAGTCCAATTAATCAGGTAGTTGTTTCTGCTAGATAAGAAAGCAATTTTTCAGTCTCCTAGCCAATAATAACGTGTTGGGCACCGCCGGTGATTTTCTTTTTCACCGGTCGTAGGGTTTGCGTGTACGCGGATTGCAAACGTCACGGTTCATGGCGGTTCAAACCTATTATCCGAACCTATTATCTCGACTGTGGTCACGCGGTCTGCTCATCTCGTTCTCTATTTTCGCATCCAATTCGCCTGCACTCTTTCCTATCGTGTTCCGTGTTCAGGGTGTATGTTTTGGGTTCGCTTGGCACAGTATCGTCGATGTATCGAAAATCCCACCGCAATTGACTCGCGTTTGGGTTGGGGTTGGGGTTCGGGGTGGAGGGTTGTTGGGCTTCTCCGCGTGCCAAACATCGATTGCGACAACGACCGTTGACTCGCGGTTCTTCCATCGACATCTCGCAGCACGTAAACAATCCATCCCCCTAACCCCTTCCCTTATCAACTATACATCGAAGGATTAACCACAAAAACTTGAATATCGACTCTGATCGCCGGCTAGAAGTCACACGGCACATGCAATTAATTATCAACCGGATCGACGAACCGATCACTCGGTTTTGGGTGTTTTTGATAGAGACCGGTATGTGGCGGGGGGGGGGGGCGGGCGGGCGGAGAACGAGAGTTAATTTTCGGTTTGTTCGGGTTTGGTTGATGATGGTCATTTTTTAATAATCGGATTTGTATTCGATGTTTACTTGAAGGAACTGTTTGATTGAGTTTGATCAACAGTTGGATTTGGATTCGTTGCTCGATGAACGGTCCTGATTTGCTTCTTCTTAATCTACTGGATGGTTTGAGTTCGTTTGGGTCGGTTTTTTATCCGCTGCATGCTTTGGGTTCGTTTGGGTTAGTGTGTTATCTCCTGCATAGTTTGGATTCGTTTAGGTTAGTTTTTTATCCGCTGCAATGTTTGGGTTCGTTTGAGTTAGTTTTGAGTTGCTAGTCTTTGGGCTTGTGGCCTATCGATCGATGGTTCTTATGTTACTTCCTTTATAGTTTGGGTTAACACGGTTTTAGTTTGATCGGATTGTTCGGTTTTTTTCGGGGCTGTTTGTTCTTTCATAATACTTGAATCGTGTATACAAATCTTCGAGTCGTCCCGTTTCCTTGGAACTGGATTCTACTGAAAATAACTCCATTGATGCAACTGCTTTGCAGATTTTTCTTGAAACGACGCGTCTGGAGATTCGATCATATTTTATTCATCGTACGGTCGACGGGTTATTGAAAAAGAAGGCATCGTCGATCTCAGTCACGACAATCGTAACAATCCTGCGAGCGACATGGATTTCCAGTTTTTTTTTCTCATTCTCGAGTGTTATTCCTACGAAGGAACTGGAGTTGGATAAAATATTGAGTCGCAAACCTGAGCGACGCTTCCGTTTCCTCCATCACCATATCCCGATATCCGTCAGTCAACGTTTCTCCATTTATCGATGCGTCCTGTCAGGCTGCGCCTCTTCATCTTGCCTTGCATAATCGGAGGTGAATAATTTATTAGCTTCGAACGTCCCACCATGTCGGGCACTCGACCTGTCACGGTCGTTGATTCGTGCATAAAAAAAAGGATCCCGTCACACGTGTCATCAAGGCTGATGCAGCTCGAGAATGCCTAATGATTTAAACAACCGGCAGTGTTTGATGGACGGATGTTAAAAGGAGTTCTTCACGCCGAGCTACGTGCAGTGCTGCACGCGGAAGACGAGTTTTGCCTCTCTCTGGTCTATCTTTACCAGTGCAGGCGTTCAGACACGCATCAACGAGCCGTATCAAGCGCTGGGTGGTGGAAGACTTCAGTCATCACGTTCAACGTGTCCGACTTCCATTTTCGACAATTTTCGCGTTAGCGAGGCAATGATAGTATTTCATAGGATTTGATAACACTGGGTAGCAATAAATAGAATTTCGTGGCATTTGCTAACTTTGTTTGGTAACTTTGTCGTGCTTTGGTATCGTTTAGATACATTTAGCTGCAAAAGGCAGTGTCTGGTAACATTTGGTGGCATTTATTAGCATCTACTAACATTTGGTAGGTTTCGGTGTCATTTGATAGGATTTGGTACCGTTTGGACACAATTTGTTTGGATTTGGCAGCACATAAATAACATCAAACTGCTAAGATTTGATAGCATTCATCAGAGCTATGAAACACTATCAATTAGTACCAGCAGTATGATAAATAAAAAGTCCCTTCCGAAAGTTTGTATAGGTTTAAATATGAGCCTTAACAATGAAAATCCACAGGACGGTGAAGCGATTTCAGAAATAACAAAGAAAAGAGACGTCACGTGTTGAACTATCAGGTGATCCTCCCAATCGATACCAACTTCCGGAAGACCTAGATACGCGCTCATAAATTATTCTATGCACTCCTGGTTGGTCAAGTTTTCCGACCTGGAGCTATCTGTTGATGACATTATTGGCCCTGGTTCCGCGAGATATCTAGTGAGGTTCGTCAACTCCGGACGAACCATCCGGACCTCCATCACGATCATTGAGTTTCACAAACTCGCGAACTTTGTGTCTTCGAGCCCTCTCAGCCCAAGTTTCATGAAAGTTCAACGTTAGGCTACTACCTCCACGAGATAGAGCGATTATCACATGTATTACCAGAAAAAAAAAACTGCTGTTGCTGGTATGAGTCATCAGGCATCAGGCGTTTTGTTTATATAGAAACTAAATCCAGTTAAGGTTGATAGCGCGCAGCATTTCAACTTTTCATCTCGTCCTCCAGTTTTGATGGACTACCTGTTCCAACTCAATCAGATAGAAAGACAGTCCTTTCGCAATCCCTAGATGCTGCATTGAAACTCCACCATTTTTTAGCTATCAGTCAGGATTGCAGCTGGTCGCAGAAGTTTCACAACGTTAGTCCGTTTCAAGCAAGGGTTCTTTAAGTTTCACATTGGAGTCGAATATAGCAGCGTACGGGGAGGTGAGCCTGGGTAGAGAATATCCAGAGCTGCTCGCGCCGAAACTTCTTAAGACGCAATTATTCACTGCTCAGCCCTTTATAATAGTGACAAATGACCAGCAACCCGTGTCTAGCTCAAACCCTAGCTCAAACCCCGTACGTTTGCACAGGGAGAATATCCAGAGTTGTTCCAAAGCTTACACAGTCCAAACTGGTGTACCAGCTGGGCAGGAGTTATTCCATTTCCTAACCCTCATATCTCATGGATACTGCTTGATGATTCTTTAACTTTCAAAAATCTGCCGTGTCATGCACCAACCTAATCTCGGATTATGATGATCCACGTAATCCTCTAGCGAATAAGATTTGATGACACCCCGACATAAGGTGAAGCTTGATCCAACCTTCGAATTTAATATTTTTTGCCTTTTCAGGTATCATGGGTAAGGAGAAGAGGCCAAGAACTGCATTTGCTCACTGTAGGCATCCAGACCTACGCTAGTGATTCCCGCTTTAAAATGGATTATCGAAAGCCAAATGACTGGTGTCTTCTACTTCGCTCGGCGATCGAACGTGACGCTGGTGTTTACGAGTGCCAGGTCAGCGTTCATCCACCACTTACGAGGACGGTATATCTCTCCGTGTCCGGTGAGTCGAATCTTGACATCTTGACAATCCTGAGGGTGGCCGTCGTAAATCCATTTATAACTGATGAAACTTCGGGATTCCAGTCAACCAAGACACGATAAGCTGCCTAAGAAAACGTTTGAAACATCCCGGTAGATCGACAATGCATCAGCTATGTTATATGGGTTAGGATATAGGCCAGAGTATCTGGCTTTTCTTTTCAGCCATGAAAAACTTGGTCCAATAATAATGGTCTCTCCCCCAAACGAGAAATGTTGCCCGCGCCAATACTTGGTACTTAGTTGACTTCTGACACATCATTATTGCGGAGAACATAACCTACACTTGCCAGAGCCTATATTGCAATCTCGGTTATCTCCATACCGTATACGTCATCGTTATTTTTCTCCCGAGCTGAACGAGAAGAAGTTAATCTCATGGCTCGATGCGGTTATACCTATAAACCTAAAAGGTCGGCCGTCCTAGGGTGGTGAGGGAAGTTCGATTTCGCTGATCGTGCGCGTGTGTATACCGGTCGCTTCTTCGATCCTGGATAACACCACGTGTCCATTTTCCAAGAGTGCCCGAGCTAATGTGATCTCTCATAAATCACGGAGTCCCCTGTCGTCAGGGTCATCGATAACGATCCTTGAGGATTCGTTGTCGTCACGACGACGACGTCGAGTGATCGAGGAAAAAACTTCCGTCTTGTTCCGACCGCAATCAGCTGGTAGCCCAAGTGCATTCATTTTGAAGCTATGGGGTATTCAATAATTTTAGTTGGCAGATAATAAAATCAAGTTATTGGCAGAAACATCAAGATATTCGATATTTTCCATTAATCATAATTAGATCCGTTGTGGTGTCGTATGCTCTTCAACGTTTCCAATTGGAGGATTATAAACCAAAAGATTGGTAGTAATATCAAGATACACAGGATTAGCTATGAAAACATAACGGTGGGTTGACTTGATCTAAAGTCAACGCTATTTTTGTGCTGTATAGTCTTCACCGTTTTCAATATAAGGATAGTCCAATTAAAATATCAGTTGAAAAATCAAGGTATCAAGGATTAGTGGTAGAAAAATCAGTTCGTTCAGATCAACCTTTTGAGAAATCAAGATGATTTCGGCAGACCGAAGACTGCCAAAAAGTCTAGCGTTAAAATCAGGAAATCCAATTAGAAACTAGTCAAAATCAGGACTATAACTCAAAATGTTACCAGAATCATAGAGCTGGATTTTCGTAAAAATCAAGACTCGAAATAATACCATAATCAAAGAGCTCGATTTTCGTAAAAAGGAAGACTCGAAATGGTACCAGAATTAATGTTCTTGATTTCCGTCAAAATCAAGACTTCAAAAGGTACAAAAAGCAGAGAGCTTGATTTCCGTCAAAATCGAGACTCGAAATGGTACCAGAATCACAGAGCTTAATTTCTGTCAAAATCAAGACTCGAAATAGTACCAGAATTAAAGATCTTGATTTTCGCCAAAATCAAGCCTCCGAATGGTACAAAAATCAAACAGCTTGATTCCCATCAAAATCAAGATTCGAAATGGCACCAGAATCAAGCAGCTTGATTTCCACGAAAATCAAGACTCGAAATGATACCAGAATCAAAGAGCTTGATTTTCGTCAAAATCAACTGACACCCAATGATAACAGACATATTAAGGCATCTTCGGAAGTTGATCACCTTTACCCCATAGTCCAGCTATACCTTGATGGTTCCTGGGGTTTTTATAGATGCAAAAAGATATCCATTTTACATACTCTGCCATATCGTGGGCACATATGAATACATATAGCGTAGATAGGGGGAAAAGGGGCGGTGATAACCAAGCGTGGTTCGGGAACGATGGTGACTGTCAGGATAATGAAAAGAAAGAGCGCAATCACAGTGGTGCTCAAACTCGTTCGAGGTAATCACCCTCTGGCAACTATTACTACCTACACATTTGTATACGTATATGCATACGTTTATGGGCTCGTGTTACCCTTGGTGCATCCATGTATACAGATATTTTATTGTGCTTTGTATGCAGAATTTTAGTACGCATTGTCGACAGCCAGTACGATATTCACTGTTATATACATATACGTGGAACTCAAAGGGTATTCAACTCCCGACGAGACTTCGATGTTCTGCTAGTCGTTTCTACAAGATTAGCCCTTAAAACATTTTCCCAAGTACACCTTCAACAATAATGTCTTTTCGCTAGGTTTTTTTCTGCTTTTCCTATCTTTGAAAAAGTTCGACTGTTGTTCCTTACAATTGTGCAATCATGAGCACAAATCGTGTATATGTATATATATATATATATTGCTTTATCGCTCTTTTCATTGGATTGGTCCCATTATGGGATAGTCAAATATTAGCAACGTTTGAAAGATATCACGTTCGTAAAAAGAATTGGAATTAAAATTTTCGGCTTGTTTCGGTTTGCCTTTGGGTTTTCCCTGTAATTGTGCAATGATTATCACAAATTGTATATGTATACATGCAGGCTTGTATTTCTGGGTGGCCATATTGCCTTTTCGTTTTTTATTATTGGAAGGGTCCGACTTTGAGATCCTATAACATTAGCAACGTTTAAGAAATATTACGATCATAAAAACGAATTGGAATTAACATTTTAGGTTCATTTAACGAACGTAGGTCATTTTCAGCGTATAAATACTTCGGAAAAAAAATTTCTGTATATTGAATTTCGTTATAGTGGTCGAGTTCGAAATTAATTTTTCGTTATTTTTTGTTCTCTGTGAGTTTGTTTGGGTTTGTCTCAGTTTGTTCAGGTTTGTTGGGGTTTGTTTGAAGGAGGTGGCGATAGAGTGTTTCTCTTTCGAAAGTTTCTGAATTTGGTATTTAATTGCTTAAATTTAATTTCGTTCGAATCGGATCGTTGCTATTTTTTTTTTAAACTACTCTATTTTTTCGGCGATTCCTATTCGTTCCTTCAAACATTGTATTTTTTTTATTCGTAATTTGAGTAGCGATTAAATGTAAATCTGAGAAATTCATAGAAAATAAACGACAACTTTGTAGTTGTCACCCTGTATGAGAAAAGTGAAAACAACCCCTCCTCAGCTCTTCTTCTTTATCATCCCTCGAGTGAAGTATCAGAGGAAAAGTAGACGAATCAACCGTTACCACCTGTAGTTATTCCGAAAGAACTAGACTTCTTTTCTTTCTCTCCATTTTGCTACTCGATTTCACAACTTTTTTTTCTTCAGCGTGAGGGCTAATGAACTCTGATCCCTTGCGCGATCTTATTTCCCCAGAGTTCGTTGAGTTCCTTCGTTGAGTGTCTCAATTTCCATCCGGCGTCCATTTCCATATTCCAATTTTATTTCAACGGCCGAAAACTTTTGGAACGGCAAAGAAAAGATTCGAGTAGTATCGACTTGAAAGAAAAAAGAACGTTTGTCATTCCGGAATATCCGTGATACAAAAACATTGAAAATATTTGTCACTATAGAGAGAATTAAAAAAATTAAGTAAATATATTTATTTTATTCTACAATAAGCTTTTCATTAATAATGTTTTTAAATGCTGGTTTTTTATTTTTCCTTCTTTTCTTAGCTTTTTAAGTTGAATAATCAAACAATTTTTTCAGTTAGATAAATGTAATAAAAATAAAGCTGTAAATAAAAAACCAAAAGTAGAAAAAACCGAAATTGTTGGAGCTCCCTCATCAAGTTTTCGGTAATTTTTAGTATTTATTCTGTAATCAATAGAAATCACTTGTTGTAGAGTTAAAGAATATGATTTTAAAAAATAAAAAAATATATAGAATAAATTACAGTTTCACTAATCTTTTTATTTTGTCATTAGTAAACAAATATATTTTTGTACCACCGACGCTGCTGGCTGGGTGGTCGGGGCGCGACTCGGGCGATCACCGAAGTTGAGCAGCGTCGAGGGTGGCTAGTACGTGGATCGGTGACCGCTTAGCAGTCCTCTGGCTGGCGCATTTACCAGACTACGGGAGGCTTATTTTTTTTATGCCTTCATGGTACATATTTTAATCAAAAAGTCTGTACGCCAATAAATCAGAAGAATACATGGCCGTGTTTACCGGTACGGGTTTTTCACAGTTTCCCCGTGCCTTTGGCAAATGCGGTATAGTGTAGCGTAAGTTGGCTGTGGCCGCAATGGGGCCAAGGTTCTGGTGGGGTATTGAACACGGAACGAAGATACGGTGTAACGGGAAAGAAAGATGGCGGAACAGGGAAGAAACGTGGATGATATTTGAATAGGGAGAGAAGGAAGTGGACAGGAAAGGTAAAAGGGGTAATTGCGCCGAACAGTGAGAAAGCCATCAATATATTTTCTTACACATCAAAAAATGATATTCATTCCCAGCTGAATATAGTAATGCCTTGATACCACTATCAACACAAACAGAAATATTGAAATAGAAAGTAGGATTTGTGAGGTCCAAAAGTTTCTCGAAAACCTGCTTATTCAGTAACCCACTACTCCCACGTATCTAACTACAACGTTTTACCGATTTCTTGTTGGTAGTTTCGACACCCTGCGTGTATATTACCATACAATTTAGGTCTTGTTTATTCGTGCGAGATCTTACTATCTCGTCGTTGGTCTCTTGCGTCGAGGGATGTACGGACTCGTCCTCTCTCTCTTTCTTTCTTCTACCCATCCCTCTTTTTCCATCCCCCTCCCTCTCAGTGCTTTTTTATCGTCCAATCCCTCTCTCCTACCCCTTCCCTTTTTCTCCCCAACACCCCCTATTTTCCCTCACCCCCGCCTCAATTCTTTTTTTCACCACTTGTTTGTTTAATCCTGTTTCTTATTCCCTTCAATTTTTCTCTTCGACACCTTCCACTTTTCTAACCCGCGTTTTTCCCACGATAACCCTTTTCTTCCCTGTTTTCCTCTGCAACTCCCTCAATTATTCCATTTCACTTTTCTTCACCCCAAACCCTGAAATTGCTGTAGCCTAACTATCTTAATTTTTTAAATTCTATTTTTTCTAACTTCCAAAATTTCATCTCATTATCCACTCCACCCACTTACTTTTTCCAAGCCTTCGTTTTTTTCGTCCCGAACCCTCAATATTTTTCCCCACATATTCCTCAAATTTTCAATTTCTCTTTTTTCAGCTCCAATCCTCTTAATGTTTTTTTCCCTCGACTACATTAATTTTTCAAGTTCCATTTTTTCCCACCCGCCATTCCCTTAATTTGTTTCTCCCCAACTCCAAAAATGTTTCCAATACTCTCTTCACCACTCCAAACTCCTCAGTTTCTCTAACCCTCTTTTTTTACACTCCAACCCCCTCAATTTTTCCAATCCCTCGCTTTTTCCTTTTCAACCCCTCGATTTTTAAATTTTATTCTTTTCCACTCCAACTCTCCGAATTTTTTCAAGCCTCCCTTTATCCACTCCAACCCCCTCAATTTTTTTATTCCTATCCTTTTCCACCCAACCCCTGAATTTGTCTAACCCTTTTTTTCCCCCAAAAACCCGCAATTTTTAAAATTTTATCCGCTTACTCTCCAACCCTTCGGATTTTTTAAACCCTCCCTTTTTCCACTCCAAACCTTCCTCCTTCCTCTCCAGCCCGCTCAATTTTTCCAACCCTTCTCTATTCCACTCCAATCCTCCGAATTTTTCCAATCCTCTCTTTTTCCCCTTCAAACCCCTCAATTTTTCCATACTTCCTTTCCCCTTCTCCTCGTTTTTCCCACCCTTTTTTGCCAACCCTTTCCCTTCATCCGGCTGGTGGCAAGTGAGCGGTGCACCGTAAGTCGTAATTTGTACAAGCTCGGAACCGTGTGCGTGTGCTTTGTTGCCATAAATCGAAAGTCAACCGAAACAAGGTATCTCGACCAAACAATACTGCGTACGTGATATTCAACCCCTCCACCAAAGCCCCCCCACCGCGCTCCTTCTCTCACCCGATGTACCGACAATGCGTCCCTTTTATCATGATTTTCCGCTGCTGGTCACCCACCAACCCTTCAACATTCACCGCTTGTTGTCCACTATCTTCCCCGAGCTGTCTCATCAGATTTTTCTTTGTTCGGCAAATTTTTTTTTCCTCCCTTTTCCCCGTTTCCCCTCGTTGGGATATTGCGTTACAGCCCGTGGAATTATCCTCGACAAGCGAGAGAAAAAAAAAGAATTTTTCGTTCAGCAAAATGAAAGTCGAGAACAATCGGGCGTAATTGAACAAAAATAAAGGGCCGAAGGGCTCGCGAAACTGTTCACCAAGTTATCCACTAAATCGGACGTGGCTGAACGCAATATTTTTTTAAAAAGGGCAGTTAAAAAATAATCGGTTAATACTTTTCTTTCATGGTTGTATTTCGTAAAGAAAAAGTTGTTATTTTGTGGAAAAAGAATTTTGAAAATAATAGGAATACGATAAAAATGGCTAAAGCAAATAATTAATTTTCATGATTTTTTTTATTATTAATCATTTATAAATTTGATAAAAGGCGATTGAAATACAAGTCCATTGAAATTATGCGTTTTTATTCATTGGATTAATTAAATTTTCCGATTTTGGTCAATCGAACGTGAAAATAATTTTAAAGCATTTGTTTTGTTTTCTTAAAAATCAAATCAAATTTGTTTTATTAATTGTTCTATATGATTATAATCTCTTAAAAGTCTAAAAAGAAGATTGAAATACAACTTAATTGAAATTATGCGTTATTTTACTCTTTTAATTAATTGAATTTTTCGATTCTGTTCAATCGAACTTGAAAATAATTCTAAAAAATTCGTTGTTTCCTTAAAAAAAAAAATAAAAATTTGATTAACTAATTGTTTTACAAGGTTGTAATCTCTTAATGAATGAAAGTAAAAACCTCTTAATTGTTTGATGGACGAGAATAAATAAAAGTTCTCTACGGGGAACCCAAACAAACCCAAACAATAGGAAAAGCCTTAATTTTAAATGCAAGCCTATAGACACGTACGTATTGAAGCACATTAATTTGTATGCTATCGGAGTGGAAGTGCGGCAAGTGTTTCACGGCTCTCGACACCCTGTCGCGTCTCGTTGTACGCTAATGAGATTTCTGGCTGGTAGTTGTGCTTCCTCGCGAACGGGAGGAAAAGGCATAGTGCACGTATTGCGCCCCGAACGAGGGGCGGCCTTAATTTACATTAGCGAGACACTTGCGGTCCGCGAGACTTGCTCCCCCCTCCCTCCCCCGAGCGCGAATCACTCCCGACACGTTTCGTTTTCGAATGAAATGCCGCATTCAGATCGCGCACAATGCCAAATGAAATCTCCTCGGTACGTTAAAAGTTTCGATGAAAAATGAAAAATAAAAATTGTTCAATAATAAAAAATAAGAGATCTTTTTTCAAACATTTTGCGAAATGTTTGAAAAATGCAAATTCTTCGGAAATATAAGCTGCCCGTTTTTGACAATTGAAAAACATAAAATGAAAATTCTTGCAAAATGGGAACTGTTAAAGAATGGAAATACTTGAAAAATCGAAATTTCTTTAAAAATGAAAATTCTTGATAAACGTAGAACGACAATTTTAGAAAATTGTAAAACGTTAATTCTTGTGAAGCAACCGAGAAAAATTCTTGAAAACAGAAAAGTAAACAGTGAAAATTTATAAAATAATTAAAAATCGGAATCGAAAATTAAATAAAGCTGAGAAAGAAAATCGGACATGGAAAATAAAAATTCTTTATAAATGAAAACCAAAAATTCCTGAAAAAAAATAAATAAATTCCTTTAAAAAAAATAAGTAAAATGGAATTTGTTAAAAAATCAAAAAGATTGTTGAACAAGGTCGAAGACGTTTGTCATAGATATCCATGGTGTCATCTGGAGGCTCTATGGAGGTTTCTTTTTGGATAACCCTATAGAGATACGAAGAGCCATCCTATTGCGCGAATCAATTTTCGGCAAATAAATATCAATATCCACTAACGTTTCACAACTCGATTTTCATTGATCCGTCCTTTATCCGAGGGCATGCGAATATTCGTAATTGTGCACTCCAGCCATAATTATATATTGGGCTCGGGTTGATTATTAAAACGCTCGTTCGGGAGGGGCGATCGAGTGGCGAACTTGAATGTTCGTTTCGTATATGTGAGAATAATGTACAATGTTCTCCGGTTTCCCCTCATTAACACACCTACCACACGTTTTCATTCGATTATGCACGCTCGAAGTTGCATCACGTTTTATTCGACGTCGAGCGAGACTCGTATACATGGGATATACGAGACCGAAGGTGTTTGTATTCGCGAGAGACGGAAGTCTCGTATCGATCTAAGAGACCGGAAATCCGAGCGGCATACGTGTATAAAGATATATATTCATTATCGTGAATTAATTTTTTTTCATAGCATTATAATAACATTATAATATTATTAAATTGCCACCTGCTGGATCACATATAACACAGTTTCGTAAGTTTTTTCTCCCTCTATACGTCTCTCTCTTTTGGTCGAAAAACGTGTATCTAGAAAGTTTAAAAATTTAGATTTATCAAAAATGTCGAAACTTAAAAAACGTAGATTTATTAGAAACATTGAAAAGTAGGCAGTCAGGAATTATTGGAAATTTAGAAACTTTTGACATGTAGCTATTTAGAGATTTTAGTAATGTAGACATTTAGAAATTTTAGAAACCTTAGAAATTAAACAATATGTATGTAAATTTTAGACATTCAGCAAGTTGAGATTTTTCGGAATTTCAGAAATGTCAACAATCACTGAAACGTTTAATTAATAAATTTGGGTAATTATAGAAATTCTGAAACTTATAAATCTTCGATGGTGTCAAAATAGATAAATATTATAAATAGTTATTGCTTCATTCAGAAACTTTGAAAAAATATTTGTTCGATATTCCAAAAATGTTTTATCCAGACGAGTACTGAATTATACATTTATAGATAATATACAATAATTTAGAATCTTTTGTTAAGACGTTTACCATATTTATTTAAAAAATCATTCGAAAAATGGAATCCAAAAAAACGGTTTGTTTGTAGTCCAGTATACGGAGATATTTTTTCATTTTCATATAAACATGAAACTGAACCATCTAAAGAAACAAATATACCATACTTCCAAGAACGTGTGCTAAACCCAAACAAACCCGAACCAACCAATCAAACAAACCCAATCAACCTCAAGGCTTATTCCCTTTTACTGCGTGTATGTGGACAAAAGCTTATTTGGACTAAAGTATTTTCTCGTTGTAATAATTCATGTTGATCATACCCGAATAATGTGATACGAGAAAGCAAAGCCACCCAGGATTTCATCACGAAAGCCTCGGTGGTTTATCCCTTTCAAACAGCATGGAAGTTAAGTTACATATTGGCTGATGATCGGTAGTCTCGATGCTGCCAAACGTTGATGCATCGGAGTTTCAGATCGCGTGATATCGTCGAAAGCATACAACGAGCAGACCCGTACAAAGGGAATACATAATTAGAGTATAGATGGATCGATAGAGCTCTTTCAGCTGTACAAAACTATATAAAAAACTAATCCAATCGTCTTTTTGAGACATTAAATTTTTTATTACTTTTGATGTTGCACCAGTCTTGACACAGATGATGAAAATCAGGATGATGATAACCGTGATATCAAAATAATCACAATCCTGGCAATATCACCATAACAATAATTCTAAAAAAATCTAAAATTTCACAGTTTTATTATTCTAATAATATGACAGCAATAATGACAATATTTCATACGTCCATCATGATCAAAACTACAGCAACAACAACAATAATGATAATGATGACAAATATTATAAGAATAATCACAACCGAACGAGTAAATTAACAAACGAATTAAAACGGTTTTTCTCCATTTAATTTTCTCAATATAATAACGCTGATAATAATAATAATAACAATAATAACAAGACCGGACAACAAATAATGGCAATAATAATAATAATGACAATAATCAAGATAATATTAGAATACAAACAGACAAACCTAAATAAACTTAAACACATAACGACGATGATGATGGTAATAATAATAATCATGATAATATTAGAATACAATCAGACAAACCCAAATAAACCCGAACAAATAATGATAATGGTGCTGATAATTATAATAATCAGGATAACCTGAGGATACAAACAAACAAACCCAAACAAATAACGATAATGATGATGATAATGACAATAATCAAGATAACATTATAATACAAACTAACAAACTGAAACAAATAATGACAATGATGATGATAATGAAAATAATCATGATAACATTACGATAATGGTAGCAGTAACAATAAATTTGCTTTCGATTAATCGAAATTATGATCTTTTTCCTTTTTTTGGTCATCTCATCGTCTTCTTTTAATAAAACGTAGTGAGAGTCATGGCAAAAGAGAGAGAAAGAGGGGAGGCGAGGAGTCAGATATCGAGACAAAAGGGTTCATGATTCATGAGCTTTAAAAGGATCGATAAAAGAGAAGGCCGGATCCAGATTGAGAAACGAGGGAGGTGCAATCGATTCGAGAATTGGGAGTTCTCGTATATATACATATCGTAATGTATATTCTTTGGTCGGTATATACGACGATAGTATCACGAGGGGGAGAACACTCGTATGTATATACGAGTTCGGCCTGGTAATAAAAGCTCGTAACGTCCGTTATTGGCTATTCCTTGATTTATTCCGGTCGCATGTACCTACAATCCTACTTTTTAAAGGGTTAGGGTACTTTTGGAACTCGAGAATCCGGTAAAAATGAATTTTTTTAACAAATAATTTTGTTTAGGAATGTTTAGGAACAGGTAGGTAAAGTAGTAAAAGAAAAATCGAAAGACATTAATAATTTGAGCCCTTGTCATTCTAAACTTCGAATTCCTTCGAAAACTTCGTAAAATTCTTGAGAATGAAAAAAAAAATTAGTTATGACTCATACTTATTAATTTCGTAAAAGTATTTTATATTAAAAGTACATGTTCTTTCGTTTATTATACAACTATTAAAAAAATTACAAGGGTAACCAAACTTCTTGTTTATATCATAAAAACGTAAAACGAGTTCTGTTAATGAAAAAAGTGAGTAAAATAGGCTTTAATAAAAAATAGGATTAGTTCGAGCAAAATAGGCTTCGAATAAAAATTGAGGCTTCGAAAACAAAGGGACATCGTAGCTCTCACATTTCAGACATTTCAGACATTTCTAATTCAGAATATTTTTTAGTAATTTTTTATTTCGAATTTTCTAGTAATTCTAAATTCTAAGTAATTCTAGTAATTTATAAGTTCAAAACTATTAAGGAATATCCTTTTTATGAATATTTAGAATTGCTAAACATGGAAAAAATTATAAATTTTCTATTAAGAAATTCATAATTCAGCAATATTTATAAACGTTTAAGTACAAGGTTTTATTACGAGATTTTAAGAAAAATTGTGTTCAGAAATTCTCAACGTTTTTATATTATTAATTATTATTATTTATAATATTTCATATTATTTATAACATTTTATTCGGAAATTTTCGAAAATGTTCAATTCTGAAATATTTAGAAATATCTATTTCTGTCTGTAAATTGACGTACCAGAGGAAAAGGGATTTCTCCAGATGATACCGATGTGTAATCCCTGTTAGGATCTGTTGTCGACAGGTTACAGGCTGAATCGCATGGAATCATAGTCCTTTGTAAAAAGTCACGGGTAAGCCGGCATCAACACTCGGAGAGTGGGTTAGTGTGGGTCACTTCAAAATTCCAACAGAAGGAAGCACAAATACGTATGAGAGTATTCCAACACTCACGAGAAGTAGCCTGTGTGTACGACGAGCGCGCAGTTCGCGAGAAACAGGACCAGTGGTGGTACCATCAGGAACAGGATCCGCAGGATCATAGGGAGATAGGGACATGCCGCCACTACCAGCTGTGAATTCTTATGCAACATAGCCTCTCCCACGTTTCCGGATTTATAACCTCGCGGTTTCTCGAAAACTACCGCACTTTTTGCAAATTCCGCATATTTCTGAGTCCGAAGTTTGTTTCGATTCTGCTCCTTCTTTTTTGTTTTTTAAGACGCGCTATTTGAATGATCATAAGTTTTTTTGTGTATGTTTGGGTTTGTTCGTAGGTCAGGACGGTGTTTGGTAATTTTAGAATTTACGAGAGCGAAATATCTTTTCAAATTTTTTTTGCCCGGATAATTTTTTATTTTGGATTTTTTTTTATTATTATCAAATTTTATTTTTTTACCACAATAAATTAATAATAATAATAATCATTATTATTATGGTAATACATTTTTTTCATTATTTTAAATATTTTTTCGAATTTTCCTTGTTCATTTTATGTGATGTTAAATGTATAATTTATGCATATTTTTATTATTGTATGATTTATGTACATACAAATAATACAGTATATATAAATTTTAAGTAATAATAATAACAATAATAATGCGAATTGCGTCAATAATGATGAATTTTAACCGAATTCTAACCTCTATAGAGCTCAGACCGAAAATATCGTGGTGAAAAATCGTGGACTAAAAATCTGGCATCTTCCAAAAACGTCATGTTTTTGCCCCTCAAGGAGTCTACCCGGACCTTAATAGATTTCCTTGACGTTTATTATTATTGTCGTGTAAAAATACAGTAATAAACAATAAACATAGAGAAAAGGGAATAATTCATTTTCGAGCATTAAGTTTCGCATAAATCTTTGGTAGAACTGTCTCCCAGTATGAGAGAACGAGAAGAAGTAGAAGTTAAGTCGAGACGAACGAGTGAGGGTTCCAGTTGGTGCACGGCTACAAAAAAGCCACAGGGGTCTCGCCCGTGCTGCTCCACCTCGACGAAATTTAAGTTCGCAACTGTTTGAACGGCTGCCAGCTATAAACTTTCAGTCTCTGTCCCTATCTCACCCCCGCCCCCCCTTTGCCGTCGCCCCACGCCGCCACTTCAACCCTTCTCGCCCTTTCTGGTTCACTCCTGTACCTCTTCTCATTTACTTCGTTGCATCCTCGAATGGACGCAGAGACGAGGAGAACGAGAGAAAAGAGGACCTCCGAGACCGCTCTTTGGCCCGAGAAATTATTCGGCAAGTTTCCCGTGATGTCACGATAACCAGGAGGAAACACTTTTGGGTGGTTGGTCCTGGTTGCCCGTGGTCGTTGGATTCAAGAAATGAGATGGAAGGGCGGGTCAAGAAACGGCCGAAGAGGGATAGATAAAAGGGCGGGAGGGATGGGAATAGTTCGTGCGAAAGGGTGGAAGGGAGGGGTCAAAAGGGTCGAAGGGACGAAAGGAGGGGATTCAAAGAATGGAAGGGTTGGAAGGGATGGGAGGGGATTCAACGGATAGAAGGGTGTCACGTCGGGAGGTACATAAAATTCCGACGAAATAAAAACTCCCACGATCCCTTATGAAAACGCCTGCATCGACTAGGCACCATAAGAATATTCTCATTCCCCGACATGATCCCAAAGATATTTTTAATATTACATTCCATGCTTCAAATACTGCTCATTAATAGAACCCGAGCGTGGCGCACTCTCTCCATGCGCCCCCCCTTCATCTATTCAACGACTGCGCTGAACACTAGGTGCAACATCTCAGAAAAGCCATAAAACGAAAACACGAAATGCATTCTGAGCACAACTTTGAGTAGGCCCAGGAAGGTTTCCATCAATCCGATCGTAAAGTTAAGTAGTACAGAAAAAGAATTCGTATCGGGAGGTCGCAGCTGCTCTCCTCTGCATAAAAACCTCGCACTGAAAACAGCCTCAAGCGTGTGTCGCATACGACAGATTTGTCTACTTCTATCATACCCTTCCTTTCCCTACTTAAATGAAGTCAATGCCCTTTTTCCCACTCCACGAATTTTGGGAGGAAGAGATAATGAAAAACCACATAAAAAAGGCGATCTAGCACCATCTCGTCGCTAGTCCCAGTTCTTCATTTCTACTAGTCAGTTCTCCTACAATTTTCATCGAACCCATGTACTTAAACTCTGTCCGTTCGCGACTCCGTTCGCTCAATTATACTTTCTTTGCATTTTCGTACTACGTTTAATTTAAAGGTCTTTGTATTTCCATTGAAGTAATGCGATCAAACTATAATCCAATTCTGCGAGTTAAGAAATATTGTAAACTCAGTGCGTACCCATTTCGACTCTGTCCACTTTATACCTGCAAGCGAAATTGGCCACCAACGAAGGCCCTAAATTTTACAACCGTCACCCGCTACCTGAACGACAGGGTCAATACCGATCAAAACCTCCAATGTTAATGAACCACATCTTAACGCTCTTTGTACTCAAGCGTTGATAGAATTAACCAAATTGACTGATTCATTGAGTTTTAATTAGAACGGGTCATTTCCAAATAATCAGATTATTCCCGTACATTCCTTAAAGATTACGCCTTCCTCCAGCACTTCCCCTTTTTACCCGTGCTATTGCGCTAGGCGTATGCAAGAAAGAGAGAACTACACGCTATATGTCCACGTCCCCTCCGGACGTGACAAGGGTTGAAAGGGACGGAAGGGATGAACGGGCGGCAAGGGATGGAAAAGAGAATAAAAGAATTGAAGGGACGAAAGGAGAGAATGGAAGAGATTGATGGATGAAATGATCGATGAAAGGTACGAAAGAGGGGGATGAAAAGGGTGAAGGGACGAAAGGAGGGGATAAAAGAGCTGAAGAGGAGAATAAAAGGATTAAAGGGGATATAGGAGAGGATGGAAGAGATTGAGGGATGAAAAGATCGATAAATGGTACGAAAGAGGGGGATGAAGAGGGCGAAGGGACGAAAAGATCGATAAAAGGTACGAAAGAGGGGGATGAAAGGGACGGAGGGACTAAAGCGGAAAAAAGAGTAAAAAGGAATAAAGGCCGGAAATCGGCAAAAGGAGGGAATAAAAGGGACGAAAGGACACGTTAAAGGGCGTAGAAGGAGTGGATGAAATGCACCAAGGGATGAAAGGTTTAAATAGCCGCGGGGGGAGTCGTACCGTTGTAACATACGAGTATCACTCATCCTACTCAAGGTCTGTCTCTTACTGTCTTTCTTTAACCCCATCGGATAAACTCTATTTTCCTACACTACCACCCCTCTTTTTTATTTCCTCGATCCTACTCGAGTCTCTCTTTTCCTCGTTTCGTCGGTTCCAGCGCCCGTTACCGTCACCGGTCTAAGTCGTCATCCACCGTTTAGGTGGAAGACCCGAACAGTTTGCACGTCGTGATTCACACGTTACACGTATAAAAGATGCTACCCGAGGATTTTCCCGATGAAAAATCTTCTCCGTTCTAGAATGCATCTCTCCGGATCTCTTGTGTGTGTGTGTGTTTTATTGTATTTCTTGGAATTTCGCTTCATTCTTTGAACATGGATTTCTTCGGTTTCGATGAAATTTCGATTTCTTTTTGTTGGAATTTCCGTTATATACATATATATATTTTTTTCTTCACAATTTTTGCCCTGCTACCTGTCGACTAATTTTTTTGTTGATCTCGCATTCCATCACTCTTTAACTCTCTCCTTATTAAACGCGAGAAATAAATATTTTTTTAATAAAAGGACAAAACGAAAATTACGTTTTTTTTCTAAGAAAACATGTATACGATATAAAATATTATAAATAAAATGTATATAATTTAGATTAGTATTCTAAAATATTTCAATATCATGTAAACTTATAAAGAGGTATAATGTTATATATATATAAATAAATTATATTATTTTGCAATGAAAAAAAATATTTAAAAACCAAACATAACATTACTTTTCTAAAAAAAAAGTTTTATTTTTTGTTTCGATTAAGAAACAATTAACCTAACCTAATCTAACTGTGTTTGCCTCTCACTCTCTCTCTCTCTTTCTCTCGCTTCGTTCCTCGAATGTTATGCCTTGAAAATGATTTTCCCGTATGGACATACCGAATTGAGAACTCCTAAAAGTTTACGTGTACCATATGCACCCTGAATATGTGAGCCATCAACGAACAGGGTGCTCGTTGATGGTACGTGTAAATATGCGCGCACTCTCTAATCTCGACCAACGTGATGTTCCTACCGTCGCTATGTTACCTCCTACCACCCAATAGAGAAAGCTGGAAAACGTTCATGGAAACTTTGACCAAAATATTCCGGGGTGTACATGAGATTGCGATTGTCGTGTACCTCGAGACTTCTTTCCCTCTCGCACCAGTAGTTTCACTCATTTGACGTACAGGTTTCACCTATAAACACGTGAAACTAGTCCACCGGGAGGTTGAGAGCAATGGGGAAATGGGGTTATTCAGAAAGGGGGGGGGGGATGGGTTTGGACATCATCACCGATGACAAAGTTTGCACGAGAGGTGTTTCGTTGACTGTGTCGCTTGTTAGAAACAAAGTGTAAAATACAATAACTCCTAATAGACTGTTTCGTATTCCCGCTTGTTCAGGCAGTGTTCAGGGTACGCGTACGTAGACCACTGAAAATTCAAACCTCCCTGGAACCCCCGGTCACTTTTAATCGAATTTTTTTTTGTTCTGTATGTTTTTTAAAATGAGTTATTCTTAAGTTAAGGGCCCGCCGAGTATATAAACATGTTGATTTGACACGGACACGTATAGATTAAATTTTGTTTTCATTTGTAAATGTATGTATACGTCATTATTGGATCTCTCTCTCTCTCTCTCTCTCACCGAGAGGAAGGGAGAGAGATAGAGAAAGTATATATATATATGTACTTAATAATTATAAATTTGTTCATATATGTAAATATTTTCTCTGGTATGTGCATATCCATATGCACATTCTCGATCCGTCACTTCGGCCATGGTGACTGTACGACATACGGTGACAAACATGTTTTTACTGTTGAGTTTTTCTCTTTTTTTCGTTCCTGAACTATTCATGGACTTTGTAATTAAAATACGTTGTTTATTGTTCGGGAATTCTATTGTCTCTGCGCCCAGCATGGGTGACACGGAGAGGACGAGTGAAATTAGAAATGAAAAAAAGGCATTGCAAGGACAACTCGGCTGTTCTATAGACAACTGTTGGTTGTAGGTTTTCCATTATTAGAGTTTCAACAATACGCAGCCTCGGGTGGAGCCGAAGTATTTTGTTGAAGAAAAAATTATTTACGACATAAATAAATCATTATAATCTGCAGAGTTAAGAAAAATAAATTCTTTTCCTATTACATCGGGATTAACAAATAAATTCCATTTTATTAATTGTATTGATAATTATAAACAAAAACATAATTTCCAACGTTAACAAAATTAATAATCAATATACAATGAATACAATAAAAATTTGAATAATAAAATAGTATAATTATAAATATGATTGAAATGAAACTTGAAATATAAATTAAAATTTAAAACCAATAAAAATGGTAATATGAATAATAAAAATATGCAGTTGTTAATAATCTCGGAACGATTGACTTTGACTTCGATTACTTTGCCACGCGCTTGATCGGAAAAACGAAAAAAAAAAATTCTCAACAAGAAAGAAAGTATCGACTTATACATTGAACGATCTTTTTTTTTCATCGTATTCCGTTCGCGCGAAATAAAGATTTTATTTTTCCTCCTCGATTTTTCGACAAAGTAACCCTAACCTCTTAACTCGCGTTTAATCTCGTTTTTACCTTAATTCAATTCCCTACCGATGGTCCAGAGCTTTTCGCAAACTCGCTTTCTGAATTTGACACGTGTATCGATTGAACCTACCGCACGGCTATTACGAACGAGGCAATGGGATGGAACGTTGCAGAGAAAGAAATCGTATCGATTTTTCATGCTCTTTTTTTACAAATTTTGTTCCTCTCTTTCGCATATCCTCTCCGCCTTTTCCCACCCCCCCCCCCACCCATTCCCTTTCCATCCCTATATACTTCATTCGAATGCGATAGAAAAATTCTGGGGCCCTCGTAGAAGAAGAAAAATGGGTTAGAAATTTATGATGGCGATGGAGAGCTATATTCGATATTTTGGCTGGATATATATCGCGCCCATAACCGCGAAAGCTTTCACATGGTTTATTTGACGGGTAATAAACTCGTTCTGTACATCTACGAATATATATAAGCTTTTTTTAAATTTGTTCCTCTCATATATATATATATATATTTAAGTGTTTTTCAAATTTGTTCGTCTTGTGTGTGTGTATCTATACATATATACATACATATAGTATATATAGGGCATTTCATGCTGATTCGACCTGGCTCTGACCCGTCACCTCTCCGATTTGAACCGTGATTTTTTATGTTATTGTATCATCTCTAAAAGGCACTCGAGAATTTTTTCAGATTTTTTGAGAACGATTTGTCTTCACAATCTTTTTTTATAAACAAAAAATTAAAGCCAAAATTTAAAAATAGGTCAGAAATTGCAGTTTGCAAATCCTGTGTCATATTAAACACTGTGAGCGTTGAAAAAAAAGTGAGGGCGCGTTTCGTTTGGCTTACAACGCACTTTTTTCGAAAAAAAATTGAAAACAAAATAAAAGTGGAAAAATGAAAAAAAGTTAAAAAGGAAAAAATGAAGTGGCATCATGTAGAATGGACCAGAATTTGTTCCGATTTTTTAAAGAATTTTTGTGTTTCGTGGGCTATTAATTCTATTAAAATATTTTTTTTCATTTTTTTTTCGAAAAACGCGCGTCGTAGGACAATAGAAACCCGCGGCCCCTTTTTTAAATTCTCGCAGTGCTTGATACGTGACACAGAAATTTTGTGATTTTTTTCCGATTTTTAAATTGGGGCATTCATTTTTTAATTATAAAAATTATTGTGAAATCAAATCGTTTCGAAAAAATCTGAACAAATTCTCGAGTGCCTTGCAAAGATAGTACAGTAACATAAACAATCGCGGGTAAAATCGGAGAGGTGACGGGTTAGACCCATGTCGAATCGGCATGAAATGCCCCATATATATAAGCTTTTTTAGAAATAATTCGTCTCTCGTGACGCCACAAATTCACGGTAAATTTAAGCTTTCCAATTTTGCGTCGCTCCACCGATTTTTTTCACTGTTTTATTCACTTGCAAATATCTTGCTCACCGTTGAATGGAGATATGTCGACTGATAATTGATATTGGCCAGATTGTGAGTGAAAAGCTTCAAAACTCGTTGCAATATTGAAATAGCCTCTTTTGAATTCTCGGTGTAACGATTTCCGAATGAATTTTTGAACGAAATACGTAAATGTGGAGGCCGTAAGAAAAAAAAAGAGATATTTTTCAGCGAGTGTAATTCCCGTAGTACGGCCATTGAAGAAAGAAGAATTTTCAAAAAAAGATTCTGACGAAAGTATCACGATTTCGAGCCCGAAATTTTCCAGTTTATTTATAGACAGATACCATAGAAAATTTTTAGTATTTTTTAAATTTAGGAAAGTTTATCATTTATCATTTATCAAATTATTTATCGAATCATTTTCAAACCAAAATAATTCTCTGTAATCATAGAAATTTTTCTTGCATATTAAAAATTCCAAAAATTCCAAAATCATCCAAAAAATTCATTTGTGAAACTGCGCCGATAGTTTGCAAATTCCACACGTAAAAATAAACAAAATCGTGTTTCGCAAGAAAAAAAACCATCCTTCCCATCAGCTATAAAAACAAGCATTGAACGAATATACCGTCACGTTCTAATTGCCCCTGGATTTTCCATTCACGTTCCCCATATCCCAAAATCTGTAACTGATCTCTTTCAATGTACACCTAATACAAATATATATACCAGGATACGTATTCGTATGTGGGGTCGCGTACCATTCCTATATCAATTACCATCGCCACCCCACCCCGCCCCTTTCCCCACCACCGACCCCTCCTGATAACCAACCCATCTGCAGCATTCGCCACCGTTCGCCACCTGGCCCTTCATCCCTTCACCGTCCTCTAACAAATACACGCGGCACGTACAGAATGTTTGGGTCAGATTAGTTCTAGTTATTCGGTAGTTGTTATGCGTAACAGGTACGGGCTATAAACTGGACTGTGCATCTCCACCGCAACGTTCCAAATTGCGAGCCTATGCCGCGATGTGGCCTCCTACATGCCGAGGGTATCAATAAGTTTCGTTACGTGTTGTGCGTGGTGGCGATAGGGAGAAGGGGAGGAAGGATGGGAGGGGCCGGGGGGTGGGTATTTTTATACATCAAAAGCCCCCCCCAGGGAAATTTGATGGAATTGGGGCACGGGGATACGAATAAATTGATTGCCCCAAATCTCAATCAACTCCTGTCAACATTAAAACGAAAAATGTCTGGGATGATTTTTAATCCTCGAGATAAACGGAAACCAAAAGAAAATGAATATTGTTGAAAGTGAATAAAATTCAAGGGAAGTTGAAAAACTCGGTAGGAAAAAGTTTGAGAGGCTTGGAATAAGGGAATGAATTGTTTATTGGTGAATTTGTAACTGTTGGGGAAATTTCCTTAAGGCACAACACCACTGTGACCCCTGGTTTTTTTTGCCATTTTTTGAGAATTTTTTTTTTGTGGTAAAACAGAGATATTCTCATTTTTTTTTGTTTTGTTCGTTGTTTATTAAAGATACATAAAATTTTTATTTTAATTTTTCCCGACCTGTGGTTACGCTGATAAGCTCCCGCGTCAGGTACTGTTGCCTCTGCAGTGGTTCGGGGCACGCAGCAGAACTCTCTTCAAAGTCGATCTGAAAAAAAATACCGAGTGTTTTCGTGAATGATACGATATTTTGAAGAGAAGTATACAGGGATTTGGAAAATATTGATTTTTAAAAAATAGGCACGCTTTTGAAATTAACGGACGATTTTCGAGCAAAATTTCTCGTCAAAAATAGACTATGATTTTTGTTATTATTGAGATATTGCAAAAAATCCTGTGTACTTCTTTAGATAATCTAGTTTTATTTATGCAGTCCAAATTTGAAGTCGATCGGATAAAAATTGCTTGAGTTCTGCTGCGTGCCGCACTCAAAAAAGTACTTTTGAGAGAAACGCGTTCAAAGTTTTAGGTTTGTTAATTTATGTGATAAATTGGAGAAAAAAATTGTTACCTTTGATCAGCGATGCCGGCACCATATAGCTGGCCTTCTGGAAGCAAATCAATGCCCCCAGCATCATTTCTCGAACTTGTAGAGGCTCTTCTTGCCTCTTTTGCAGCATCTGTGAGCGAGCGCTCTGCCAGCTCGATCCGGGCTGTGTCGGTTTCAACGCGAAAATTGAAACAATTTGGGCCGATAGTTATCCCCAACGTCCCCAAAATTTTCATGAGACTTCTCAGGCCATCATTGAATAATAATACCGCGATATCAGCTGAAATATCAGTCACGGAGTGCTGCACCGCTCCACAAAATGTTCAATATCTCCGAAAATAATTATTTTGCCGACCTGGGTCCAACGGCATCTTAATCTTAAATGTATTTAAAATTTTTCTAGATGGTTTTCAAAAGATCGATTTTTTTCAGCCGTCACAGTGGTGTTGTCCCTTGAGGGGGCATTTTTTCGGCGAATTAGGGAAATTATTGCGAGTTATTAGATATATTATTTAAACAATAATCTCTGAATAACTCTCTTAATAATACTATACATTATATATTATATAGTTATATAATATATTATATTAATATAATCATCTCTAACTAATAATAATCTACAAAAATAAATAAATGTAAAAATAAGAATAAAGAAATCAAAATAATTTAAATAGAAGAGGTGCAGAGGAAATAAAATATTCGTCTCATCCTCGTAACGAATCGGTCCAAAAAACACCGAGTCTCATTGTTCTCTATTATTTATATATTATCTTCAATATGCTCAAGATTTTTAAACATTTATTCCAATTTTATTTACACTGCCCTCCCCCATCACCTTTTTCACCAAAATACCCCCTAACTGCTAGACATCTTTTTTTATCTTGTTTTGACCCACTATCTCCATACTATCCGCCATTTTTTACTCATGATTCTAAGCATTTATTACAAAACCGGATATACCCCTCTACCAGGAATCCCCTTAAATTATGAAATCTATCATCAGTGTGGACTCCATTCGTCGAGAATCTAATTAGTCAACGAGACTCCCACCACAATTCGTATCAGATGCAAGTGTGTTTTTCCCCCTACTCGGCACTCACCCCAAGGCAAAGAAATAACTTCCGGTACCGATATATGTGGTTTGGGGGTTGTTATTAATAAAATATTAATCATGAAATATTTACCCCAAATATTTACCATAGAAGTATGTGTGGCGGGGAGGAGGAGGGGTGCAGAGGGATCGTTCCACAAAAGCTCGAAGGGTTGCCCGGTAGGTGGGGATAGAAGGGAGGGGTCGACAAACCAACCCCATTTGAGAAGTCCTGGGCAACTTCGTGTAAATTCTCTCGCCATTAATGGTTTTCTTTTTATCGTTTCAGGGCAAGTAGCGTTGGCAAAATCAGAAAAAGTTTCCAACCCCTTTCTCTCAGCGGTAATGCGCAATCCCCTATGCCCCCCTGCCCCTTTCCACTTCTATTTTTTCTCATTTTTCCAAGCCTCCCTCCACTTTTACCTCTCTTTTTGATTTAATGGCTCGAAAGACTCTTAATTTAGTTGGATATTCAAATGTTCCATCCTTGGAGGTTGAGGGGGTTTCGGGGTGGTCGAGTTAGTCAGAGGGGAGCAGAGGAACCACGAGAAAGGAAAAAGAGCTTGGAAGGAGCAGAAAGGGCGCCTGGAATGGAAAGCTCGAGTAGTGTCGTTCGGAAGAGAGGTTGGAATTTAAGCTGACTAGGCCGAATTATAGTCACTCGAGACTGTTCACCACTTTTATCCCCCCCTCGCTCCTCCAAGCCCCAACACTTTTGTCATTCCCTTAACTCGCGACGTCATCTTTTTTTCTTCTTCTACCTCTTTCTTCATCTCTCTTTTTTTTCGAGCTCCTTTACCTTTTCTACTAGCTTCATCTCCGGCACTTCGTCCTCTTTCCATCCGGACAGTTGCGGCGACACCCAGGCGTTCGTCCAAGGGGAAAATTGGAATTATGCTAAAATATAAGTCCACCGAAAGGAAAACTGATTAGTAATCAACGATTAAAGTTTCACTGATCGATAGTCTACGCTGGATGGCTAGTTCTCCAAGCTTCCCGTCAATGTATTTGCTGAAGACACTTCGTAGACTGGATCTATTGATCAACGTCCTTCCGGCGGACGCAGTTGGAGCTTCGGTTTTTCTTGTTTGTTTTTTTCACATTTTCCACGAGCATTTATCAATGTCAGTGATAACGATCGAGGTGATCGTTGTACTTGATGTCGAAGGTGTCGACTACGCAGAGATCGGCTACATTCAAATCCAGACAGGAATAGAAGAGAACCAGGCTGGTAGTCATCATTGATGTCAAGGATTCTGGTTCAGAATTATGATGAAACGCATTGTAGGTTGGTAGCGTCGTTTTTATAATTGCAGGTAGCTGATAGGTTCGCATTGGCCGTTGTAGATATGATTACTAATGTGGTAGTAATTAGTGATTAGTCATACTAGTGATTACTTATATATTGCTAATACTAGTTTTTAGTAATATATTACTAATACTAGTGTTTACTAATATATAACTCATACTAGAGATTACTAATATATTACTAAAACTAGTCATTCCTAATATATTACCAATACTAGTGATACCGAATATATTACTAATACTAATGATTACTAATACTAGCCTATCAGTCACCTAACCGGTAGGCTGCATTGTTAATTGTAGGCAGCCGGTAGATCAATATAGATCATAGTAGGAAGGCGGTCGATATCGATCATTATAGCTAGTCAAGAGTCGGAATTAGTAATAATAGGCAGTTGGCAGGTTGGTACGCACCAATGTAGCTAGCAGACAGGTTGATATTGATAATTGTCCGTAGCTGGTAAATTGGCATTCATTGGCTGTAGCCATCCGGCAGTCTGGTACTGCTCCTTATAGTCGGCTAGTTGATAATTAATCTCCATGTCAAAGTCGCTGGTCCAACTTAATGGCACAAGGGAAGAATTTGTCAATATCCGACGTTCCCTACTAGATAATCGACGATCAAGATCGTACCGAATTAAAAAAGGAACAACCTGGTAATTGCAATGAACATCAAGCAATCCTGTTCCAGTTTTTACCACGGACGTACATCCGCTCAGACAGGAGGCGATCAAGACTTACTCTGATCGTGGAAGACCCTAATCGCTCGACAATCATTCGAAATAGCATAAGTTGATAGCACTGAAACGTAGATTTAGAAACGCCAATGTGAATGGTAGCCGAAGAGTTTGGGAAGAGGGAAAAATGGGCAAAGTTTTGGTCGCCTCGATAAGGACGATGATAGTAAAGAAAATAGAGATAGCAACTGTCGGAATCTGGCATTATCGAACTTTTAAAATATTCTCTAGCAATATTGTCCCAACGAGGGTCGGATCCTACGGTGTTATCTCCTTTAGACTTTGGTTTCCATTAGTTTTCCGCAACACGAAGATGAAGGCTTTGCTCTCTTTGCCTTCACCGCTGCTTTCCATCATCCAATTCTCCTGCTTCGTACTTTGCATTGTATCTCTGGTTACCAGAGGCTTGACGGGTCTGGAAGAGGTGCTCCCTTCCAACACTTTCCACTGGTCCAATCCACGATCAGCTTCCAAGTCTGCTTTCGTTCCCACACTCCAATGGTATCATTCCAGCCAGAGTACTCTTCAACGCTGAGGCTGATCCACGCGACACATCCGTCCTGGTACATTCTTTGTTCCACCAGCTTTCAACTATCCTTCAGGATTCTCCAGTCGTTGGAGCTAAATGGATTGGATTATTTCAGTGCGCTTGCTTAAACCACGATGAAATTCACGATGAGGAAGGAAAACGATGGAGAAATTCGTAGGGCTTGATGCGAAAGAGGAAATTGAGAGAGAAACGGGTTGGGTTTTAAGGGGGATGAGGCTAGAAGACGGCTAAGAGTCGTTGGGACGGTTTGAGGGCGGTGGCCCGTCATGTCCCAGTGAGTTATCGTTCGCAAAAGCGAAAACACACACGCGTTTTCAGCTTTTACAGGTTTCTAGTAAACGTTTCGAGCTTTCCCTTCAGCTGTGCAAACGTACTTTTCCGTTATTCGCCATTTTCTCGTTTGGCTTATTCACATTCGCACGGAGTCCTTCGAGGTTTCGTTTGTACTCGAATGCATCCAACTTTTGCAGAGAAATACCGTAACCGTGATGGATCGGATATCGGCCACTCTCGAATAACAAAGCTACCCCTCGACGAAATGGATCTGTTTGAGGATCCGCGCGTGGCTCGGGGAATCGTCTGTCCGCACCATTTCGTTGATCTCTTCGCTCGGGAATTGATCTCGCACCCACTTGAAACTTTAGCGCCAATATCGTTTCGTGTTAAAACCACTGGGGAAAACGGTTGATCGTGGGATAGTGGGTGTAAAAGCGGAAATAAGCCCTCTTCGGTTTGTGAAGCTTTTTTGCAATGGATTCTCGATAGAATTGGACAGATTGGTGTTGGTTATGATAAATAGCGGGTGGGGTGAGAGGTAGTATTGTTGTTAGCTCATAGGGTGGTATTGATCATTGTAGCCAACTGGCAGGCTGGTGTAGGTCATTGGGGTCAGCTGGCCGGTTGGTGTAAATCATTGTAGCCAGCTAGCTGGCTGGTCTAGGTCATCATGACTAGCTGGCATGCTGGTATAGGTCATCAAAGCTAAATGGCAGTTTCATATAGATCATCGAAGCCAAATGGCAGTTTGATATGGGCCATCGAAGCTAAACGGCAGTTTGGTACTATCAGTCATTGTGGTTAACGGATGAGGTAATATAGATCATTATTACGAGTTCGTTCCGTGGTTAATTCTGTCAAGCAATGATCATTATCATGCAGCTCAAATGCATCGTTGATATTTATCACACAGGTGAAACCGTAGGAAGCAATAGGTTTCCACGATGCTTGAGAAAGATGCGGAAATCATTCTACTCCAAAGAACCACACAGCACCGAAAAATACCGTAGTCCAGGTCTGATCGAAAATTGGAGACCCTCGGTTTCCATATCGACAGAATAAGGTGGTGAAATGGAAGATGCGGCGATTCTCCTCCCTGTTCGTTTCTATACCCAACCGCTTATCGAAAATTTATCGGGCAACTGCGCCTCCACTGCTTCCCATCGATTTCTCCTATTTGCTTCAAGCATTTGGAATGTCCCGAGCGAACGTTGAATGGCGGGTGTCCCCTGGGTCACTGGACATTGATTCTCTCCACCCTCTCTACATTCGCTTCCTTTCTCGTTATCGTTTGACCCGTCACTTTCAGTTCTTCATGATTGACCCGATAATGGCACCAAAGTATTGATGCCGCCGGAAGTAACCAGCTTTTGGATACCGAGAAAAACAGCCCTTTGTCACAACCGGACACTTTTGGTCCGTGGTGCGTTATCAATTATCCAACGATACATCAGGATGTACGGGACTGGAGTTGCTTCTATTGGGGTTAAGTTGGACCATCCAAACGATCCCATATCTTTTCACGATTCTGCCTCGACTTTCGTCAGCTCATTGTTCTCTTTCACAAACCGGAGGACCACGATCTTTCAGACTTTTCAGCGTCCCCATTCCGCCCTATCATCGAAGACCACCAACACCTTGGCATGTTCATCGGTTGCTGCACCGGAGAGGCTACTCCTCCGAGAGGCACACATTAATCTTTCGATTGGAAGTACCCTCGAGGAAAAGAGGTTAAGGCTATTGTCTCCATCGGGGTTGGGCCCAGTCCTACTCCTACCACACTACTTGGTACTTGTATGCCGAACAATTTTTAGGTTGCCAGGTCGCCTGTTTTGTCCCTCGAGAGGGTCAGATAGTCAGGTGAACTCGGCCGATAGGGCACCCTAGACTCTTTGCAGCATTCTTCACGTGAGCTATCTCTCGATTGATTCTCGATTATACCCACTCATTTACCTCCTCGTTCTTCATCACCCAAGAACACTTCAAGTCCTTGTAAGCTTATCCAGTTCGTTGTAGCAGGAGCTTTCTTTCAGGTACATCCATTCTGAACTCATCTCCGACTGCAAAGTGGAAGTGGTTAGACATCACTGCAGAATCAATGAATGTCTGTTTGAAAGTGGATAAATCACTGTCATAATTACCATAGTTTTCATACTCAGAATGCTATAGCCAACCAGGATGCCATCTGTTCAGGTTGCTATAGTTAACGCGATAACCACATCCAAGTTGCCACATTTAACATAGTAATCATGCCCAGGATATCATAGTTGCTACAGCTGATCTGATTCAGGTTACTACGTTCACAATATTTATTGTCCATTGATACTCCAGTAGTCATGTCCATGTTTTCGAATTGTCATAGTTGACATGTCCTAGTTGCTATAGTTATCACGGTTGATCATGTTGCTGTAGTCACCATAGGCACTACAGTTACCTTAGTCGCCATCTCTCAGATTGACCATAGTTGCCATATCCAGGTTGCCATACTTGCCATAGTTGCCATATCCAGATTGCCATACTTCCCATAGTTGCCATATCCAAGTTGCCATAGTTGCCATGTAAAAGAGGCAATAGTTGCCATATCCAGGTTGCCATACGTGCCACAGTTACCATATCCAGTTTGCCATACGTGCCATAGTTGTCATATCCAGGTTACCATAGTTAACCCGATATCCATAGTTTCTATGGTCACCAACCCCGACATTCTCATATTTACGATTCCTTTGCCCATTCGTTTCTTCGTTCCAGCAAAACCAAACAACGATAACGGGAGCGTGGTAACTTTACTTATCTCCATTGCATTGACTGGAATTTCACGAGCGAAGAATATTCATGCAAGCACACATATCCGATATATGAAATGCGGTAGCAGGAGCTGCTCCTGGAGTTATGGCCGTTCTGAGCTCCACGCTGGATTATTCTGAGCGACCTACCTTCGAGGAGCTTGGCAAGCCTGTGTTCCATTGCCCGAGTTGCTCTCACGGTATCTACGATAGCACGGGTCTACCGTACGGTCGGTTTGGGACTCAATATCTCCGTATATATCATTAGCACAGCCCCTGAACCTCGTAACTTCCGGTCACAAGCCTCCGGCCACGTTCTTGGTGGTGGCGGACCTGTAGGGTCACTGTGAATGATAGCCTCGAGCGACCTTCAACGAGAGCCTTTCCCTTTGCTCTCCTCCCCTTCCCTCTCTCTCCCACCACTCCCTCTTAGCTGAGAGGTAGGAGAGTTACGACCCTTTTGGACTTGATGATACCGCGAGTGCCCTTCAACTGTGTTCTTTCCCTTCCTACACTCTGGAGGTTCGTCGCCCAGTAGTGCACCCGCGCATTGGTCAGACCCGAGATTCTCGGAGGATTTCTGCAACCAAATAAATCGATGCACGAATCTCGACTCAAAAAGGAATCCCGGACGAATTAATTATATATTTTTTTTTTTGCTGATAAGGGAGAGTGAGAGAGAGAAATAGGTAGATGTATTGATGACTGAGGTTTGATAATAATAGCGGAAATAATAGAAACGATAGGAAAATCGTTAATAACAACAGGCGTAATGACAATGACGATAACGACTAGGATAATAATAATATTAATGAGAATAATTATTAAGTAAAAATTTTAAAGAATTATAAAATTATGAAAAATATAAAAATTGATTATAAAAACAAAGCATAAATTGCATTAATTTAATTATAGAATACATATAATATTATAGAGTTTAAATTGATTGATTGATTAATTAATTAAACATTTATTATTGAAATAAAAACTAATAATAACCAACAATCATAATTAGTTACTGATATTATTAATTACGATTTGTTACTGATATTATTAATAATAATAATATCAGTAATAAATCAATAATACGCATAATAATAAGATAATAATCATAAAATTAAATGAAATTTAATAACGAAAATGATAAAATCATTAAAATCGTTAAAAAATAATAATAAAAACAACAGCAACAGCAACAAAAATTCCTAGCAACTTCGATAATAAAAAGTTAACATTTTTTAAACATAAAATGAGGATAACAATAATAGCAAACATGTGGTAATCGTGGAACGGATTTGCGAAATAAATCGACTTGGCCAAAAGTGTCAAAAGACAAAAAATCGAATACGAACGAAAATTCGCGACACTCGACCGACAATCCAAATCAAAATCAAACGAGAGAGATAGAGAGAGAGAAAGAGAGAGAGAGAGAGAGAGAGTCACCGTGTGTGATTAAAATAAATAATAATAATGATATTGATCCAACGTTCCTCGTTATTCCTGAGGTTCTAGGCTCCAAAGAATTTCGTATACGCACGCGCGAGCAAAAGGTCTTCAGTTTTCGTTATTAGACCGCTCCGACAATATTGTCAGAACCGTTTCCATTAGTGCGAGCTGCTGGTGTTTGCCCACCAGGAGCGCTCATATACACGAATTTATGTTGAGAAAGGTGTGCGAGTGTGCATACATTGTACTCATTCGTACACTTTGGCAGCTCCCGAGTGGAAGCCCGGGTGTGTATTGGCCAAGTAAAAAGTACCGGCTAAGTTTATACCTAACCTCTTAACTTTTACCTTCCCATGTGAAAACAACGAATCCTAGAAATATAGCAAACGAATATTTCTTTCCAAAAATAAATACCGTTGTGATATTTCAGTCGAGATTTATTCATGACAAATATCCACGTATCGAAACTCTACGAAGAATTTTCAAAATTTAATCAGGCGCCATTCATGAAATGTTTCGGGAAATCGTTAAGGAGAATAAAAACAAACAACAAAGTTGCGATGCTGAAAATGGAAGGTAACAATCCCTTAAATGTCAATGAATCGTCCGTAATATTAGTATTATAACTATTTTATTTATTGTATTTCGCGCCTCTTCCGAAAGGATCAATATGTAGTACCTCCATTCCATACCGACGTCGCCACAAATTTTATAGCAGTTAGGTCGAAAACTGCGCCACCTCTGTTCAGCTTGCAACCTCCTCCAATCGTCATTCTTCATCCTTGTGCCGACAAGGCACGACGTAGTTTTTGAATAACAACGGAAAATGGCAAAAACACACAGAAATTCAGACCTGGAATGCCGTGAAAAACGTCTTGAAGATCGTTTAAAACGCTTGCAAAGAAATCTCAGCACAAAAAAGGCAAAAAAGAAAAGGTGTCACAGGAAATACAGTTCGACATCATCACGCTTTGACTCGCCGCATAGTAACTGCGGATAAATAAACGAAAAAAAGGATATAGATATAATATCCAAACGTTATGCTCATAATCATGTATTTCAGAAGATTAAGGTAAGTATTCCGAAACTTGATATATGTTTTAGGTTATTGCTGGGATCAAAAACGATACGACCGACGATGTGTGAGACGGGCATTCTTTCAGTCTCTATAAAGCTGTCAGAAGAGCTGTATCTCAGCCAAGGAACGTTTCTGGAAACAGCTATAGCTATCCGCAAAAATATTGCCAAATAAATGTGACGTTGCCTTGCAATATGCCGTTAACACATAATCAGGCTGTAGCCTGCCACTGGACTATGAAAAGTTTCGATGCCTCAATCTGCAACGTTCCGGTTGTAGGAAACTCCGAGTGGCCACAAGGTCTTGAGGATACGGAAGGAACGTTGAACGCCATTCCAAGACATGTCAAACACTGGTGTACCGGTGATCACAAATGACGTTATTCTGTCGCCAGAGAACCGAATCTCTATTAAAGCAGGTGACCAGAGTACAACGGAGGGAAAAAATGATGCGGAGACTCTCTCCGAAGAACTCTTGAAGGCTATGGGAAAGCGTATCGCAGCAGAAAAAATTATAGGTCCGGCAATACGTAAAGATATCCGGGAGTGCTGGCTCGAGGTTTTAAGAGAGGGATTTGCGTCAATTGATCGACCAGAAATTCTGAAAAATACCCTATTCCCAAGAATAGCACTCTGATGGACGCTGCAAAATTGAATTCAGAGCTGAGACCGGCAGCTACCGAAACTGCAGTAACAAGGGATATTCGAATCGTGTCAAAGCAGGAGCAAATCGTGGATTGTCTCATGGCCATCGGAAAAGCGCTCTCAATCGCGCTCAACGGCAATGGGGACGCCAAGAATCTCTTGACTATTGAGTATCTTTGCGACCCAGGAAAGCTGTTGACGGATCTCCAACGAGAAGAGTCCTCAGCTCGAAAAGTCTGATCCTGACAGGGGTAAATGGACCTAATAACTAAATGTTACAAAACTCAGACGTGGATGAGTGGCCAGCGGTTAGAATTTACAAGAAAAATTGAAAAGGGTGAAATCGGTGAAACGAATACTCAAAGACCTAAAGCCACTGCCCAAAACCAGTCAGCGGGGAATTTAAAAAACTTCAGAGCACCGCTTGGTTTGTACAACCAAAAACTACAGACAGCAACGTCGAGTGGAATGAAATGCACGTCGTGACTGCAAAAAGGTTAGGACCCGCCGCAAGTGTATTAGTCCCGGAGGATACAGTCAAACAAACCGTACAGGAAGTCGTACCAGCAGGAGGATCGGAGCTAGTCAAGACGTCGTCGCCAAATTCCGTACGTATTAGGGCCGGGCGACTACGGTTATTTATAGAAAAATGGCGGAGGTTTACCTCTGATTGGAAAATTCTCTCCTGGGTAAATGGTTATAAAATACCGTTCACAAATGGACCCTATCAGGAAAAAATTCGACGCGAAAAGGCGTGACCGCCGGAAGGGAAATCCCAAATATATCTCTGGATAATTGGGAACTACGCGCAAAAGGAGTAACGGCACATTTCTTGCCAATTACAAATCAATTTCTGTCTAACATTTTTCCTCGGTCGAAGACTCAATGAATTTATTCAATACGAACATTTCAGAACAGAGGATCGGAAAATGTTGATTCAAATAATGAGCGCGGGCGCCTTTATGACAACCATAGATCTCACAGACGCGTATTATCTGATCCCACTCGATGAAGCTGACCGGAAATTCGACAGATTCATGTCCGAGAACAAATTCTTTGAACTTACATGCCTTCCTTTCGGTCTTTGCAAGGCTGCTTATGTATTTACGAAATTGACGAAACCCATTATTGCATACTTAAGACAACAAGGATTTTTGTCGGTGTTATACATAGACGACTTTTTAAAATTGGGAGATCCTGACAAAGAGTGCTCGAGTAACGTCTTTGAAACCCTAGAAAAACTTAAAGAAACGGGATTTATTGTTAACAGTGAAAAAAGTATACTTGCTCCGTCGCACGGGGTACAAATCTCGAATTTGTATTTGATTCAGAAAAATGGACCGTGGAGCTTCCGGAATCAAAAATATATAATAATAATGATGATAATAATAATCATCATCATCATCAATTTAATTTTTAGTAAAGAAAAATTTTATTTTTCTTTACTAAACGTAGAGCGAATTTTCTTAGGTCATTGTGATTGAATACGACCCAAATCGAGTTTAATCTCCAAGAGTTTCCAGCGAAAAAAACCGTGTTCCTACAGGCTTTTTGTCAGACTTTTTGTCAAACGGTTTCACGTGAAATTCCGTTTTTGCCTGTGGCCAGAAAAAATGGCGTCAATTGTCCAAACCCTGATAAACCAAAAATACGTTCCCAGCTGTAGAATCTACGTCCGTTGTATCGTCTGGATCACATTCTACCGAAGCGGAACATCAAAGAGGAGCGACATTGCATTCGTTTCGAGATAACTGCGTTTTGTCGAGATTTTCTCTCTAGAAGAGACTCACCTTGCATTTTCAAATGATGGAAGTTGATACTTCGTACTTTCTCGTGAAGTATCTTCGAGGATTCAACGAGCGAGATAGCAAACGTTATATATTATGCAGACCTCTTTGGCCCGTTGCGTTTTAACTTCCGGTCTTTTTTTTCACCAACTTTACACCCAACACCCTACCCCCCATCCTCGTATCCTCTGGAACTATATTCGGACTGGAAACTCACAGTCGGAATGGCTAATGATTCGGCCATCGAAAAAAACGTGGATCAGATTCGCTCGTTTCCGGTCTTCGCCGTCCTTTCACGTGTCGCACGTATGTGCATTCGACTTGTGTCACATTTGTCAGTAAAAAGCAACAAAATTGTTTTTTTTTTTTTTTTGGAGCTCCGAAACGAATCTTTTCGTTGAGAGTTTCGCCATTCCTTTGGCGATTCGAGAATTCAATTGATTTTTTTTTTGGACCTCTCCTGACCTTTTCCTTGGGGCTTTGGTTGAAGACAGGTCTGCGGGTGTGTCACCTTCAACGAACGTTTTCCTCACGACTGAACGACCTTGAAGAAACTTGCCACTCGCTCTGGTGATAAAAATAAATAAAAAAAAAGAAAAGTATATGATTTATCGTATCGAACGCGATCGCACGGATAAAGAAGTTGTAAGCGTCAAAGTTTGAATGGGCCCGCGATTTGGGGTGAGCGGTGGTTGTGGATAATGGATGCGGTAAATTGGTCGAAAGTGGCTGCAGGGTGAAAGAGAAAAGGTTTGCGTTTGAGTGTTATATTTGGAACCCGCGTCGTCATTTTGGATCCCTCTCTTCCTTCTTTTCTCTGGTTATAATTATTTAAACAATTGATTTTAATGGTATAGTAAATTATTGGAAAATCGTTTGGACATTTATTTATAGAATTTTTATTTCTACAAATTTAATACTTTTTATGTTCACGATTACTATTTTTCCGTATTTTAACAAATATTTGTTTACTCCCAGACATTATTTTAATTTTCATAAATATAATTCCTTAAATCATCAGAAATTCAAGTCGTTAATTTGTTTAGATATATTCTACGCCAATTTAATTACGATGGTGTAAAAATATTACTCAAAAGGTATTCAATGAGCGTGATGATGATAAAGTTTATTATGCCCTAGTACAATTATCAGGCAACATTATAATAACAACAAATTTGTAAATTATACAAACATGTAGAAATTAATAATATAAAATAAGACAATGATAATAATATAGAAAAGAAAAAAAATATATATAAAATAAAATACAAAAAACAATAATTACAATGCAATAGTGCTTAACTCAAATAATCAAAAATTCTGTAAACGTATAAATAAAAAGGAAGTAATTTTTTATGAAATTCGTTCCGCTACCGGGAAGCGAACTTGGGACCGGCTGTACCGGCATCGGTTTTCCGCATTTTCCCTATGCCCGTGCCAGAAATGGCACGGTGAATACGGTACAGAGGGGAAAGTCGGCTGCAGCCGCAAGGGGGTTGGGAACCAGATGGAAAGAGGTGGAAGAAAGATTAGAGGAAAAACAGAGGAAAATAGCGGAAAAATGAAAGAGTCAGGAGTAAATGGAAAAAACGTGGTAGAAAGGAGATACAAGAAAACGAAAAGGGAAAAAGTCGGGAGAGACGTAAAAACCCGCAAGGGTGTACATCGGAAAAATGGAGCAGAACAAGAATGCAACAAACATACGATTAATAATATAAGTTAATAATAAAACTAATATAATATAACGGTCATTTATGGTAATTTAATTTTAAAATAATCATATAAGTGCTTCTTAAAACTGTCGATAGAAGACGCTGAGGTAGAGTGGGGCTGAGGGTGGTGCTAACGGTAAAAGTGATAAATTTTCGTTTAAATAAATAATTATTCATTTCATAATTTATTTAATTTAATTTAATTCTCCTTTAAATGTTTAATAATTTAATTAATTCCATTAAATTCTTAGTTAAATGGGGTAATTTCCTTTTTAAACATGTCTTAACTAAAAAATAAACTGAATAAATCCAGAGTCCAAAAAAAAAACCAAATGATCCAGGTCTTCTCTAGGACGATGCTCATCTTTCTCCCTCTTCCTCTGCCTCGTTCTCATTACTCTCACGGATCCAATCGGTTCAACGATATTTGTCAACTGCGAGAAAATACGCGGGTCTATACGACCAATTTGATTTCTCCTACACTTCGATTTCCCTCACAAGTTTCCGTTTTCTTGACTCTTCCTCCCTCTGCCTTTCTTATGGTCTCCATAGAGCTCTACTGCGATAAATAACGATAAATAGCCACGATCTGTTGGTCCCGTTACCAGCCCGGAAGAAAGCGGAAGAAAAGAGCCCGGTACTTGCAAGAACGTTTCGACGACACCCAATTCAACCAGTCCGGTATATTACTGTAGCCACAGTTCGGGAGTGGAAACCGTTCGAAGCATCGTACATCCGAGGACGTGCCCAACCGACGTCCAATTGCCGAAGGGCACGAAACAATCGATTGTCAAGCCATACATTGTACACCAAGAGAGAGAGAGAGAGAGAGAGAGAGAGAGAGAGAGAGAGGTAGCGAAGCAACGGTTTCTTGCCTTCTGAAAACCAGAAGTGGCCAATTCCCGAATCGAAAATTTTATCCATTATAGATGAAAAATGGAACGAAAAAAGACGCTTCGAAAAGTTCGAACTAAATTTCGTCCTCATTCTGCAATATTTTTTTTTTGCACATTTCTGCAAAAAAAGAGATATTAGGGGAACCCAAATAAACCTAAATAAATTTAAACAATGTATTCCGAGAGGTGAGCAGAAAAATATGTGGAGCTTGTTTGGGTTCAGGATACGAGATGGTCTGGTTAATTTCTCGCCTACTGAAAACCGGAAGTAGCCAATCCCCGGATCGAAAATTTCATCCCCTATGGACAAAAAAATACTACGAAAAAAAGACGCTTTGAAAAGTTCGGACCAAATGATGTCCTCATTCTGTAATATTTTTTTTTGCACATTTCCGGAAAAAAGAGAAATTAGGGAAACCCAAATAAACCTAAATAAATTCAAACAATGTATTCCGAGAGGGCAGCGGAAAAATATGTGGCGCTTGTTTGGGTTTAGGACACGGAAAAGTCTGCTATGGATGCCTTGAAGCTGAGCAGCTACGAGAAGTTATCGCGTTACCTATGAACGCCCGAGTTAGTTCCGACTTCATTAGCAGTACACTAATTATCCACGGACTTGGCGGCTAATGCGATCACGGCTCCTTATTCCCCCTTTCCTCTTCTTTGCACTCCACGGACGCGAATCTCCTTTCACCGTCGAGAGCCAAATCTCGGTGTTCTTTCTGCGAGTACTCCCTCTGTCTCTCTTTATCTCTCACTGCGAGTCGAGAGAAAAAAAAAGAGAGTACTTTTGCACAAATGTCTTTGACTCTTCTTACGATCCCGGAACTTCCACATTTTTCTTTCGTAACTATATTTTTCTGCTCCCTTTCTCACTCCTTTTCTTTGTATGTATGAGAGCCGGGAAGTGTACGGGTGCCTCGTTTCCTTGCCCGTAAGATTCTCCGGAACTCCTCTTTTTTTATCCTCTTTTTCTCGTTCCGTCATGAACACACACCGTACCTCCGTTCCACTCAACCTGGATTTCTCTATGTTTTTTAAGGCCCTATTTTTTGTGTATATACATTTTTTTGATAATTATACAGGGTGTCCCATGGAGGAGTGTCATCCGTGAAATGGGGCTTCGGGGGTGAAATTCTGAGTCGATTGATACAAGCATATGTATCAATGTGGTTCCCGGATGAACTCCTGAATTATTATTCATTTTTAGAGGCAGCCAATCAGGCGTGCCCATTGACCGGGCTTACGTCGGTCAGCGATACGCACGTGTGCCTAGTGCCTGCCGAAGTGATGCCCCCACCATGCGAACACTTCCGCTCGTAAATGATTATTATATTTAGACGTTTAGTGTCATATCGCAGATCCATGTCGTTGTATTTTTATACCTTGAATCAAAATCCACCATTTAATACGCTTTGAACTCTCCATTTCTAGGGAAGTATGACAACAAAATATTCTGGAAACGTTTTGTGCATTTTCCCAGTCTAGGTTTGTACTTTCGGCAAAAACTAGGTCATATTCGTAATGAGCGGAAAATTTACGATTAAATAGACTTTTTGGGACTTTCAAAGGAGAAAAAAAATTCAGTTTCCCAGCCCACTTTTTCGGAATCTCAAAAACCACGAGATTTCAAAAGGTCATAGAGTGAGCTTCTCCTATGCTATGGAGATTTAATTAGTATATTTGAAAAAGCTTATTGCCGGACTAAAATAATGGCGTTGGAATCATATCGATATCTCTTATAGTTTTTTGGGATATTCCACTTGAAAAATCGCATAAAAAGTGGCAAAGGGGAAAATTGTATTGGAAAATTGTTCTATCAAAAATCGAAAACTCATCGGAACTTGATAATCCAAAAAGCATTTTGAAAAGAAAATCATAACGAAGAGATTAAGCACACAGTAGAGTTCCAAATTCTATAGGAAAAGACGTTACCGATGATTTAGTGAAAACACTTTTTTACCCAAAAATTTGGATTTTTAATATTTGTTATAGGTCCATTTCGATGTAATTTTATTCCCTGAGCACGGACCGATTATTCATTTCTTCAAAAACCCAAAATTTCCATGAGATCATCGTAAAAAGCTTATAATAAACACATTTTTTTTTATCCTCCAGTGCACGGATGACATTTCTCCGTCGGACACCCTGTATATACAATGTAGAAAGATTATACAAGTATTTTATATAAAAGTTATAACGAGGGTGGTAACCTCCTCGGAGATGCGTTGGAAGACGTTTCAGGACCGTCGTGAAAATAACCGGACGGGCTCGCAGCCAAGATTACACGTAGAAGCCAGTGGATTCGAAATATCGTGTCTCCATTTATCCGCGCGGCGAGAACTCTTCTCGTGACGATGAAAAGAGAAAAACAAACTGTAAGACCTCCAGTAAGTTACTTTTTTCTCAGTTCTGCGTGTGTATGTTCGCGTATGTAAAAAAGAAAGATGGAGGCTTCGTTCCGCAGCCTTTTCGGCCTCAGAAAAACTGAAAAAGTTTGCGTAACTTTCGAGACGAGAGTTTGTAACGCCCGCCCCTTCCCCAGTAATTCGGGATCTCCACGAATCCATCTCGATACTTTGCGCTTTTTCAATACGGGAGAGGGAGAGAGACGGAGCAGACGTTTGAGGTAAACCACCCTCAGGTGCAATCTTAAATCTGAGAGGGTACCATTTTTGTTACCATTCGGAGGAAATGGTGACGCGATACCATTTCGACTTCACTACGATAAAATAGTTTTAAAGATTGTATATTTAACATGCGACCATTTCGTAAAAAGTACCATTTTGTATGAAATGGGACCATTTCAGAAAGGGTACCATTTTTTAAATAACATGGTACCTTTACCATTAACGGCATTGCGTTTTTATTGCACCGAACTGTTTTTATCATACTGAAGAAGAATCGGTACGGCGTTACCATTTCTCTTTTGAATGGTAAAGAAAATGGTACCGTGGCAGGTTAAGATTTCTCTCCGGGCTTTACCTGAAACTTTTCATTACCCGTACTGTTTTTATCTCCCTCTTATTCTTCCTACGTCGAAATTATGATAAATTTGATGAAAATAGTAACCCAAATAAATAAATCTAAACAAACCCAAACAAACCTAAACACTTTTTTACCAGAACATTTGAATTTCCTCAGAATAGAAGAATACTTTTTGATCCCATTTTCCAAAGAGTACGTCGACCTCAAATGGGACAAACAGCGTACACGTGCACTCGTCATATCTCATCCCCAGACGCGATCACAAGTATTCTCAAATTGAATGTATCGCTCTCCATCCGAACGCGCTTTTTTCTCCCTTATTTTCCTTACTGTTATCTCGACGTGTGTGTATGTGTATGAGTATGCGTCAGCAGGCTCATTCGATCCGGCAACGTCTCTCGCATTGGCATTTCGAATGCGTTCGAGTTGCCTCCCGATGCGCGTTTTCTCATTTAGAATTCCACGTGGAAAAGTATCGACAGCTGCTCTCGAGACGCCGTATATGTTGATGACGCCGCCCGGCTGTTCACCATTTTAGACATTCACATACGCCGTTCATCAACTCGGATACTCTCGCACTCGAGGAACATGCCTTCGAGAATTGAGTGTCCGTTGTATACACGGCATACTTGTCTCCTTCTGAGAGACGAATGGAACTCGTATAAGAATGAAGGACCTAGGCAAAAAGGACACGAAAGACTGTACATAATGTGGCAAAACGAATAGAGGGAGATGATGCTAAAAAAAGCTGGGGGTACGTATACGGAGACACTGGGAATTCGATCGTGACCTTGAATGGGATTTTTAGAGGTCATTTGAATTTGATTAAATCTTATAAACTGGGGATGAAAATTGTTTAGTAAAACCCAAACGAACGAATGAAAGAAAGATGGAGGCCAAGAGGAATAGCCAGATAACCCAAACAAACAAATGAAAGAAAGATGAAGGCCAAAAGGAATGACCAGATAATCCAAACAAACCCAAACAAACGAATGAGATAAAGATAGAAGACAAATGGCCAGATAACTTAAACAAACCAAAACAAACGGGGGAAAGAGGTTTGAATTTGGTTAAGTCCCAATAACCGGGTGTCAAAATTGTCTAGCTATAATGATGATGTTACCCTTCTTATAAATTTTCTAGGTTTTCACCAACAACAAACAAAATAATATTTTACACCGAATATTCGTCAGCTTTCAGAATCGTATCGATTCAATATTCGCATTGGAGTATTAAAAAAAAACATCCTACTAGTTTTTAATGGAATTTTATTATTAATTATATAATTAATACATATTATGATCAAATTTGTTTCGTTTTCTTTATTATTGTTTTTTTCGTAAACTTTAAAATGACTGAAAATCGTAAAACCATTATAACTTACTATTTAATTGTTACTCCTAGTTGGTGGAGCTCAATTAAATTTAAAGTATTTCTAGAATGATGCTTTTCAAAAATAGACAGAAACTCAACACTTTTAAGCCAATCTCATTTTTTGGTGACCTTGACATTTTTCGGTTCACCTTGACATTTCATTTGCCACGTCGAATTGAAAAAAAAAAAACAAAATGAAGAAGCCCTTATCAGCATTTTTTCGAGGTGATATTTACAGGAACTCTCGAGTATTCCATTTCTAGCGAGACACCTGGTATGCAGGAGTATAGATATAGATTTTTTGGTTGAACATAACGCCGCTCGGTTTCGCTGCATTATTCCATAAGTGATCCAAATCCAACGTCTTGACACAGCAACGTCACGTGGCAACATCGTCGCTGTTCCAGTCACCAACCGACTGGCAAAATCTTATTTTCCATCTGGAGTCCTTTGACTTTTTCAGCTTATGCGTTTTGCCATCCTTGCTTTCAACCTTGTATCGAAGAAACGCCCTGACAGAGTTACCAACACAAATATTAGCTGGTAAGACTGGGGCTATGAAGTAAATAAAAAAAAGCGTAAAAAAAAAGAACCGACTTTCAAAAGGATTGCACTAACATATGGAAAATCACATAGCCATGGAAAAAAAGTGTAATTCTATAGTTTAGCGGCTTTTTTTTCGAAAAATGGTCCCCGATTTTCTGTTTGTGATAAATAGCTTAATTTTTTATAAATAATGATATTATTGATGCGGAAGAATGTTCCCATCAATTTTGAATTCGGTCTATTGGGTCAGTTATGGTACCCAAACAAACCCAAACAAATAATGTGGGTTTAAATTTTGCGATGTCTCAATGCCACGAAACTAAGTAGTGGCATCTTTAACCCAAACGGTATACGAAAATTTTAAAAATTTACGAAAATTGTAGAACAAGGTTATAAAAAATTCAAAATTGATAGAAACCTTTTTCCGCATCAATAATATCGTTGTCTATAATAGATTAAAGTTATTTATCGGCAAAAAAGTTAGAGACAATTTTTCTAAAAAGCCGCTAAAGTAGGCAGAAAAATTTAAAAAAGGTCACACCATAGAGTACAGAAAATTCTTTTATCTATCCCAATTGCTCGTTATTAGATTTTAGGTATTTTCATTTATAATTTTTCTTTCCATTTGCGCTGATACAAATTCAATTATATTTTCGAGCGTTCACTTCGCCATTTCCGATTTTCGCCCTTTACCCTTCCACATTTATTCCGGGGGCTGATTAATCCAGTGTCTAATTAATTTCGTTAGCAACACGTTGATGTTTCTCAACAGGGGAAGAGCCAGGAAAAAAAAGTTCGTCTTGTCGGTAAGATTGTTCGCGGCGATTTAGGATCCTCGAAGGGCCGGCCTATTTCTTCGTTACGTTATTAACCCTCGTTTTTCCTCGACCCACCATAGCCCTTTGCCAGTTAAGCCGCGTTCTTTGTGGGTCGGTGTTAGGCCTCGGTAAGTTTTCGCACTTCTCGAAAAGCATGGCTAAATCTTGGGGTGTCTCATTTACCAGGATCACCCTTGAGTTATACCCAAGTTCGGGGGCGAAGAGATCCTCGAGAGCCTTTCAGCTCCTACCATCACCCTTCTTCGACCTTTCTCGGCAAATTGGTGGTTTCGTCGTCTGATGCTTGTACTCCACGTCCAAACACCCCCCCCCCCCCTCCCTCCTCTCATTCTCGAGGCCCGTCAACCTTAACCATTCGTACCAACCCTGTCACGCCCTCTTGTACGAACTTGCGGCCGAGCAACGTTGCTTTTTCTCCCCTTCCTCAACTTCTTCCGGTTTCTCTCTTTCCCGACACGAGACCCAACCAACTGGCTTAACTTTTCCCCCTGCGGCAACTTCTAACACCCCAGCAATTTAGCATCCGTTTCGTGGACGAAGAAGGACGCGAGTTAACCCCTCAACGAGAAGGGATTTTTACGAAAATTGGAGCCGTGGGAATGCATCGTTCAAGAAAAATTGGAGTCCGAGTGATTTTTTTTTTTTTTTGCTGAAATGCAATCTCGTGAAAAACGGTATTGATGATAATTGGTTGAGACGATTGTACGACCGATTTTTTTTTACAACATATAGAGTACCGATTTCGAATACATCTCGAAGTTTTAGTTTAGTTTCAGTTTTAGTTTTAGTTTTGCGTTAGTTTTAGTTCAGTGTAGTTTTAGTTTAGCTTAGTTTTCGTTTTAGTTTTAGTTAAATCTGAACATGTCCATATTCCAGTGGCCATATGAAATGAACTTCTAAACCATTGAGTCACTCTAATCTCATCCAGTGGCATTCTTGAATCAAGCACTCACTCCTGATATCATTTAGTTGATAGCAAATTTTTATCGTTCTGCACCTTTGAGTCAACCTAGAAAACTTCTAGCGACAAACCCAAACAAACTCAAATAAATAAAATTGTCACGTAGTCCCTGATATCATTTCCCTGATCCTATTCTACTGACTTCGTGAATTAATTGACTTAATTCTGGTTTGGAAATATGCGATATCGAAACTTTCCAGCTTGCCATCGATACGTCCATTCCCTCAATTTATACTTTACGTTTGGGAGGGAACGGTTCGCAACCGGCTCGTCTTATCTATCAGGGAAAATAACTTCACCAGCGAGATTCTCGCGGCGAGATGGCCCGCGTAATGGCTCATCCGGCAACTTCGAAATTACCGGTAAATTACCCCGAGGGTGTTGGCTGAACGCACCAGCTAAGCCGAAAGCGAAAAAGAGAGGGTTAGGTATTGGGAGGGATAGAAGCTCAGAGAGAGAGAGGAAGAGACATAGGCAATGTCCCATGTCTTTTCCTCTACATCGTCATGCCTTCATACATAAATTATTCCTTGTCAACCTGCTCTAATAGTTTCCTTGCTCTACGGTGAAAGCAGTTTCTGTACATAGCCATTTTATCACTAAAACTCCATTATCACATTCCCGCCCTGCCTCCCCTCTTAAGCTCTAACCATTGCGCTTGTCTGCCCTTGTACTTCCCATTTTCCACTCTCTTTGCCCATTTCGTATCTCATCTGGCTATTCCTTTTTCTTTGATTTGTTTGTTTGGGTTGGTTTGGGTTCGTTTGTGTTATCTGGCCATTTCTTTTGGCCTCCATCTTTCGTTCCTTTGTTTGCTTAGGTTTATTCGGGTTATCCGGCTATTACTTTTGATCTCTATCTTTCTTTCATTCGGTTGTTTGGGTTTGGTTTGATTACACCATCTTTTTTTCATTCGTTTGTTTGGGTTTGTTTGGGTTATCCGGCCATTCCTTGTGGCCTCCGTCTTTCTTCCATTCGTTCGTTTGGGTTATCCGGCCGTTACTTTTGACCTCCATCTATCATTAATTTATTTCGGTTTGTTTGGGTTATCTGGCCATTCCTTTTGGTCTCCATCTTTTTTTCATTCGTTTGTTCGGGTTATCTGGCTGTTCCTTTTGGCGGCCTTTGGCGTTTTTTTCAGTCGTTTTTTTGGATTGTCTGGTCATTCCTTTTGGGCTCCATCATTCTTTGATTTGTTTTGCGCACATGGGGGAATCTCGTCGATTTCTGCTAATCAGGGCACGAGAATAGTCAGCAGAAATTTAGATTGGTTTAATAAACTAAAATTTGTGTGTCATTGACCAGCAGGGATCTGGGAATCTCTATTGTACAAGAACCAAAAATGGTTTTCGTTCATCATTGATCATCATCCAAAAATCTCCACTGCTCAATAAGCAAAAAGTTTACCTAATTTGCTATCATTATGAGCTGACCGATTAATCAAAATCCCATTGATTGATCTTCACGATAAAAAATCTAGGAATTCCTTAGAAGATCAACAAAAAATAGTGTCTCAATGATCATCGATGAGATATTAAAAAACGTCTACTGTAACACCAATAAAAAATCAGCCATTCGCTGACAAAAATCAAGGATCTTCGGTGATCAATAATAAAAAACACATCCCCATTTATCATCGATGTCTCATCATCCATTTATCCCTGGCCAGGTTGAATCTTATCGTTATAACTTTGTCCACTCCCAAAGTCATAATTATTTGCAGTAAACCCGCAATCAACATTGAACAATCGGCATAAATATAACTCTTTTCAACCCTTAATAGCTCGGACAAGAAAAGTTTCGACATAAATTGGCAGTTGGACAAGTACGAGAGGAAATGGCAACCCGATATATGTCTCATCCGGTGAAGGCCATCCTCAGAGTTGGAAATGTGTCTAAGAGGGGTCAGAGACGTTGAATCCACGTGCTGTATACGCACAGGCACATTGTATCCTAACATATATATATATATCTGATATTAGTCGGCGCCAGCAAGCTTGGGAAATGGGTCGAGTAGTACGCGAAACAATCATTTTTCTTGACGTCGCACTTCGCCTGGAATTTACTTCGGCGCCTTATGACTTCTCCCCCCCTCCCTCCCTCCCTCCCCCTTGCCTCATACCCATACTTTCGATATTTTTTCCTCATTCCATCTTACCCACTCCCTTTTTGATGTTGTCGTCTACTCGGAAAAATTCGTGAGGTTCACGAAAGCAAATGATTGTACCAGGGACGAAAAAGTTGACGGTGAAGATACTTTGAGAGTATGGGACTGTGAGGACGGTCCTCGAAACAGACGGATAGTAGGAGTGTAAGATGACAGTTACTATGGACTAATTTTAAGGACATTCGACTGTCAGAAATGATCGCTGATCATTGTAAAATTAAATGGGAAATCCATTTTATGGATTCCAAATATTCTACTGGATTGCCGTGAGATCATATGAAATTTTCAGTTGGTGATTTTCAAAATGTCACATTGTAAAAAATGTTTATCATCGAATGAAATGAAAATTCCACTCGATGAATTTTAAAAAATCGACTCGATGCATTCCAAAAATTTCAGTTGGTGGATTTCAAAAGGACCATTGTATGAAAATACAAATTGATAAATTCCAAAAAGTCCATCAATTCATCATTACAAAACTATATAAGAAGCCCAATTGGTAATAATATAACTATACAAATATTTCAATTAACCAATCATATAAATATAAAAATTAATAAATACCAAAAAAATCACACTAATCACCATAAAATTCCATAAAAATTCGAATCGCTGGATTCGATAAAGTATCATTTGATTATCATTGTGAAAAAAGTATTAAATTATCATAACCAAAAATGCATAATCATAAGTTTTCCACTTTTAGGCTTCAGAGAGTTAGGATCGTCAATGGCGATGATTACGACTGTCATATTGGAACGCGGGCATTGCACAGGTGATATTCATTGACAGACGAATGTGCCGACGTTTCCAACCTGAATACAGAGTTCACGCTGCATGACAGGTTAATCACTATAACACCCCCTCCCTCCCCCCGCCTTCTCTCGTCCATAATAATGCAATATAATCTCGACGTATCCACTGTACGCCAGACAATTAACACTTCACTGACACGCCAAGTATTATCCGGCCTTTCGCGTGAATACTATGCCCCCTCTCGATCACTAGCACCGGAAATAGGAGGCAAATACCAGCAGCGCGTTAACACCTCAATGTGTTCGAAATATGGTGAGCCATTAGGTGAACGGTAGAGAGAGACAGAGAGAGTCCTGGACAAAAATTTCACTGGACGTTAAAGCTTCGGAAAACCAGGCCAGTTCGTAATGGCGTCATCAACGGTATGCTCCGAAATGATGATCCGATTGTTTTGGATTTTATGGCTTGGTGAAGATTAACAATCGTGTCATCGTGGAGAACTCAAGCACGAACGAGAGGGAACATTGCGTGAGGAGAAACAAACCTAAACATCGAATATCGAATTGGAAAGTAGCGGGTTGTCCAAGAGAAACCAATGGAATCTAGAGGGCGCTTTATATCAGAGATGCCGAACAGTAGTAACCCAAACAAACCGAAACAAGAGTCAGCAAGAGATCGAAAAAAACAATCCAGCCAGTGAGTGATCTCAAAGGACCCAGCCAGTAAGTGACCTAAAAGGACGGAACTAGCAAGCTGTCCAAAATAGCCTAAACAGCGAATTAGTTCAAAGCAAGTCCTTCAAGCTGCCAGGTCATTCAGAAGGTACCAGAAAATCTAAGGAGTCAAAAAGGACCCGAACGAACCCAAACAGTGCGTCATTCGAGACAACCAAATCATTAACAACCATCAAGCAGGTAATTAAATAATCCCAAACGGCAGATGGTAAAAAGTGTTTCAAACAAACCAGAATAAGCCCAAACAAACCCAACAATAATTGAGCAGGTAATTGACCAAACCCAAACAGCAGATAGTACAAAAAGTTTCAAACAAACCCAAACAACTTTTCACGCTATTACCGGTTTCAACCCTCCAATACCACAGTTGAGGATTTCTCCAGCACTCGCTGGTACTCCATGATTATTTCTTCTCTTCTCCGATTGACATTTGCAAGAAACCGTGATCAAGGCCCATCAGCATTTTCCGTATTCGCGGGACATTGAGTTGATAAATATTCCATGAAGTTGAAGCTCCGTCCTCGGTACAGGCGAAGTGTCGACAGAAACGGTCCGAAAGATAAAGAGGGTGTATACATTTTTGTCCCCGAGACATCGTCAACTGCCGTCGTTCTCGTCATCGTAAAAGAAACAAAAAAATAAAAAGAAGAAGAAACGATCTCTGATGCTCAGTGCCAGCTCACCATCTATACGCTTATATACGAACGAGATATACAAGCAATGAAAAGGTCCATCAAGGGAACTCAGTTAAGATGGAAAAAGGAACTCGAGATCTGTCTCGTGCACTTCATAGGAGAAATGCTCAAAAGGCGAGCTCTATGGAATACAAGGTAATGCAGAGCCCGGTAGGATAGTTAATATAACGAATGAAAGATAAAGAACGTGAACATTATATATAGATATATATATCTCATAATATGTATATATATATGGCTCAGTCTTTGCATCAATCATTTGGATATAGAAGATGAAAAGCGTTCAGGAGATACAGAGAGACTCCGATTTTACCCCACCTTGGTTTTTTCCATTTTCCTTTATTCTTACTCTCGATTTGTCTATTTCATGATATGGACATTTGATGGGTGTGCGGAGTTTCTACTATGCAGTGGAGATTTGGGAGTCGTCTGGGGTCTCTACTATACGGTGAACGCGTCCATATTATGATTTCATGAAATTGAATATTTTGTATTACATTTAATGTAATAATATTTAATAATGATTATTTAATTAGTTGTTGAATTCAGTAACAATGATATTGACTTCTTCTTATATTTCTTATTGATATTACTTCCTTTTATTGTTATTAAATTTATGCATATTTCAATTAATTTCAATTATTTTAATTTATTCATCCGTGTAGCAATGGCAATAATTTAGGTTATAAGTCGAAAATAAATAAATTAATTAATTACATTTGTTTGGATTTATAGTTGACGATTTCTACTATTTTTATGCTCATCGTTGTGACATCTGAATTCTTTGGTTAGTTTTGTTAATTTAATTTTTGCATCCTTCTCGTACGTACACATTTCGTAGCGAATCGGTAATATGCACAGTAATAAAAAATATTGAAAAACTGGTTGGGATTTGGTTTTATTAAAACATGAATGAAATCAGGATACGAGACCGAAAATATTTCAAAAATAAAAAGCAGATGGATTCTTGATATGATCGATGTTGGTGGCTCGAGAGAAACGTTCTCGTTACGATTGCAGGCTAATCCTCGAGGTGCATTACCCAGATCCAAAAAGCCAATGTACCAATTGGTGAAGGAACGATCGGGTACCCTGGCAATCAAATCTCGTTAATTGGATTTTTCATTGATCCTCTTCCACGTCTTGCACGGGAGCTTTTCATTGAGGAGCTTTATAGGGGATTATCCTCTTTCGATCAGGTGTCCCAGTCTCGTCACGAATGTTCCCTGCAGATTTTCGTGGGCCAGCTGGGGACATCGTTGGGTATCCATTGAACTATTTCTCTTCATTCCCAGGCAGCCATCACCGATTTCATTACAGCACCAGTAGGCAATCAAACTTTCACTACTGAATTCAAGTCTCCATATTCCATGTTTACGTTTCGGTTGGTCCAGACGTACGAGCCATTTTAGCTTCTATCGTAACAAGTTTAGGATTCGTTCTCAACACCCTCTCTACTCTTTCGTGTTGATTCTCGTTGTTGAACCATACCATCAAAATCCGTTTCCAGATTTCCTTCTATCACTGGCCATGCTTCTAGTTTTCCAGGATTACTCCAGGACATTCTAGTTATCCAGGCACTTCAGAATTAACCGTATTCAATTTGAGGGTAGAAATCACTTGTGGTTTCTATCTCCGGGGGTACCCCTCCCTCGGTTTACTACGTGTCCATTGCGCCTGATTGCAATGGGGTCTCTCAGGCCCTCATACTTCGCCGCCCCTGTGTCCACAAAGTGTCCGGAGATAGCGGAAATTCACGCTGGACAATGTACTCTTCGTCTACCCGTCTTTGAAGTCTCATTGAGGAGGTTACCGACCAACCGGATGAAGGACTCTGTTTACTCAAGACGGTTACACGTATACGATAGGGTATTTATGCTTGGGGACTTTATGCCCTGACCAGACGCTCTTTACAGACTGGAAGAACGCTCCTTATGTCTTTTTCCAATGACTCCCTAATGCCCATGTGGTATTAGGTAGCGCCTCGGTTTTATTGCCAATGGCTTTTGGCTTATGTATTTTTCCAATGACTCCTTAGTACCTATGTGGTATTAGATACTCTCGGCTTTATTGCCAATGGCTTTTGTACTTTTTAATATTTCATTTTGAGACTTTTGATTATGAAAGATCCAATTGAGAGACGTTCCATTGTGACGTTTCATTGTGACTTGATTATGAGGATTGCGGTTATGACTCTTCTGATAGTGACACTTTTGATAGGGAAAATGATCGTTGCGAGGCGTTTCATTAGTATGCTTCTCACTGAATATTTTTGATGTTGTAAACTCATTGGGCACGACATTTTTCATTATGACCCTTTTGATCATGAGAATTGAGATTGTAAGGCTCTTGATTACAAACGTCTCATTATCACAAGATTCTCATAATCAAGAGAATACAATAATTACAGCTTGAGGGAGGACTCCAGCCGTGCAGCAATTTTTTTGAAATCTTCATCAAAATATTAATGTAGACGATGGGCCATTTGTATGAAAGAAGTGTATATATTTTTTTCAGACAATTAAAATATGAAACAAAACATATTTAAAAATCTAAATTTTTATGTGTATTCCTTCCATGAAAAAAAAAATCATTAAAAACCAATAATTTTCGAGCTTGTAAATGGTCTTCTTGCCTTAAGAGAGTATCAGTTGTGAGGCTTTTGATTACGAGACACAGGATATCGGCGCTTCTAATAATGGCTCTTTTCGTTATGAAAAGTATGATTATTTTGTTTGTTGTTATAGAACACCTGATTACCACATTTTTCATCGTCAAACGTTTGATTATCCCGTTTTTCATGATGGAACTTCGGATCAGAACACTACCGATCCCAAAACTCCTCATTGTGACAAATCATCACATCCCTCCATCTCACTTCTCCATCACAGTTATTATCATGACCCGCGTGATGACGACATTTCTAATGACGATTATTCTGATGATCAGACTTCACTGACCGTGACAGCGGTATGAGAAAGTGCCTATGATGCGTAAAAACAGACGGGTTTTGTTTGGGCTCGAGTTGGATGCACGTTGGAAAAAAAATACAAATAAACAAACAAAAAAAACCGTTCGTTAAGTTGATGTTTGCTCTCAGTGGCAAGTGGCATATACATGCACTATGTACCCAAGGGCATCCACGCACATAGCGGAAGTCGAGGCGCGAGCAGCCGAGCATCAAGCCTCGGGCCTGGATGGTTGCCCACTTCCAGCACTTAAATTGGATTTAACGCCAAAACTGGCGAGAGTGAGAGCACAACCAAGGAAGAGTGAAGAAGACCGGGAGGAGATGAAGCCCGTGAGAAAGAGGCAGAGAACCGAGTACTTTATGCCCTGATGACTCTAAAACTCTAGGCCCCCGCTAATTGAATTGACGTTCCCATTACGTTTGCACGCGACCGTATTTAATTTGAATAATTCAACGAGGTCCGTTTGCAGACGGCAGTGATGGCTACGCCGCCTACATACGTCCGAATTCAGAAATTATTCTAATTAAAAAATTATTATATCGAAAATTACAAAATAATGTTATTAACAATTTGAAATATTTATTTTATTTAAAACTTTAGAAAAATACCATTTTATTCGTATTTAAAATTGTTGTTTCATTCCAAATTTAAAAAAGAAAATTTGGAAAATTGTATTGATAATTTAAAAGATTCATTTTATTAAAAAGTTTTAAAAAACGATTTTATTTATTTTTAAAAAATGTTATTTCATTCGAAACATGATAAAAATATTTTCAAAAACGAAAACCTTGGTTTTTTAAATTTGTTTCAGTTATAAGCTTTACCACACATTGCAGCATTGGAAACAATTTTTCTCTGCTGAAAGACAAAGGTGTAAATTCTGTGAAAGCTCAAAAATACCAAAAACTGGCCAGCTCAAAATGACCTTTAATTTCTATTGAAAATAATTTTTGTTTGTATAAAAATATAATGATATTGAAAATTTGAATTAAGAAAATATGGTCTAGGCTATGTACAAGTGTATAAATAAAATCGATGTATAAACGTATTTGAAACGATATGTTTTGATATGTTTTAAAACGTACTAAAATTTATTTAAAACTGGTATTCTGAGGAGGGCCAAAAAAATACCTCAAGCAGTAGTGAGTTTTACATTATCAGAAATTCTTTGTTCGTTCCACAAAAATTTCCCTGTATATTGAAAGCCAGATTGATAAAAATAAATTTACATTTCCGATAACAATATATATAAAACGTATTTTAACGTATTAAAAACATAAAGTGTACCTAGAAGTATTTAGAAATAAAAAGATACAGATCTCCGATATAAATACTCTAGAGTGCACCGTTCGTCGGCATTTATTCGCAGCCGAGTTAAAGCATCCATAAACTTCGCGACATCGATATATATATTAGATGGGTGACAGCGGATGCGCGACACTGGCGAGTCGAAAGCATAGAGTGGCAATAAACTTCGTCAATAAAGGGACCAAAAAGGAACGAATGATAAAAAAAAAAGAAAAAAAAAAAAAACGAAGTACAAAAACAAAAAGTGCGGGCAATTGCTGAACGAGAAGCAGGATTGGTAGGTGTACAACCTGTACGAGAAGGAGAACGCGGCGAGAGGAGAGATGCCTCTCGTTGTTCGAGGGCTTCCCGGCTGTCCACTAAATTAAGCTGGAATTGGCACGAGTCGTTCGGACGATCGTTCCGTTACGCGGAAGAATCGGTCTAATAAATTTTTTCGTTTTTTTTCTATATTTTTTTTTGTTACTTTCCGTATAGCGTTGGGGTTGTCTATAGATCCCTAGTTATATGTAATGCCCTAGTTATGTATAGCTCCCCAGTTGTGTATTGGTTCCTAGTTGTGTACAGCTTCCTATTATACCGCTGATGTAATTGGAAGTACTTTAAACAGTGTATGGTTGTAGCTATATAGGGTAAAATTGTAATTACGTATAGTGATAATTTTGCTAGTTAATACATATTCTCCATTTATATCAAGCACGTTAGTAGTATATAGTGATCTGGTTATACAAAGCCACCAAATGATCGACGCTGAGCTTTACATTGATCATGTTTTTCAATCCTACTTTTTTTCTGTTCTTGCCTTTCTTGAGTTGATTTTTTAATAATAAATGTAATTATAAAATTGTTTATTTTACTGTATAAATTTTATTATAAATGAGTAAAATAATTTTAAGTTCAATTGAGCTTTTTAAGTTGAATAATCGGACAATTTTTTCGGTTAGATGAGTGAAATAAAAATAAACTAAAAATGAAGCTGTAAATAAAAAACCAAAAATAGAAAAAAACCGAAATTGTTGGATTTTCCTCATCCAGTGTTTGGTCATTGTTAGTACTTATTCTGTGATCAATAAAAATCACTTTATGTGAAGTTAAAAATGTGATTATTAAAAATAAAAAAATATATAGAATAAATAACAGGTTCAGTAATTTTTTAATTCTGTCATTAGCAAACAATTATATTTTTTGACAACCGTCGCTGGTGGTTGGGCGCTCGGGATGCGGCTCGGACGATCACCGAAGTTAAGCAGCATCGGGAGAGACTGATACTTCGATCGGTGACGGCTCAGCCGCCCTCTGGCCGGCGCATCGACCAGTCAGTGGAAGGCTGATTTTTCTGAGGCCGTGGTAGTATACATACTTTAATCAAAAAGCCTGTACACCAAGGAATCAGAAAAATACATGGCCGTCTATACCAGTACAGGTTTTCCACGGTTTCTCTGTGTTGAACAGGGAACAACGCTACGGTGGGACGGGGGAGAAAGATGGCGGAAAAGGGAAGAAACGTGAAGGAAATTTAAATTGGGCGAAAAAGGTAGAAACGGTAAAAGAGCGTACCAGTGAGGTAGCAATCAATCAATCAAGCTATCTAGTTATATGTCCGCTCTATTTGCATATAGAATAATTGTAGTAATATCAGTATTATTATTGTTATTATTTTTCTTTTTTGAGTCTCAAAGTTATCGCGCAAGACCCTGCAGAAATGCATCGCCACATTGTAAAGAGTCATCCTGTATTTAGAAGAATTGTCGAATTATATTGGTATTATTAGTATTATTTAAAAAAAATTTTATCAGTGTCAAAATCATCGCGCAAGACCCTTGAGAAAAGCATGGCCACATTGTAAAAAGTTACCCTGTATATAGCCCTAGTTATATACAGTCTCGTAATTATAGCCAATTACATTCCAATTATAGCTGTGTGCGGTGATTGCATAGTTATATGTAGCTCGATAGTTATATACAGCTTCCTAATTATAGATACCGTCGTGGTTATGTAGTTCTCTAGTTAAGTATAGAACCTTAGTTATATATGATTTTCTCGTTGCACATGGAACCCTATTTATAATAGTTCTCTTCTTATATACCCGTAGTTATTTTTATAGAACCCTAGTTTTTTAAAGTACCCTAGGTATATTGAGTACGCTAGGTATGTTTAGCATTCTAGTTACATTCTACATCCAGATACCAGTTATAGATCACATCCCTATGATACGAGGAGCATGAATTCTTTAGATGCTCACAATTCCCTAAATTTCCATAGTTGCTCAGATTCTAGCAATTCCCTAGACACTCGTAATTCCTAGTTGGGATTCGGAAAATATTTTATTTTTCGCACGATATAAGTCGCATTTAAGTTGTCACGAAACGTTGAGATAAGTTACTTGAAACGTTTTTCTCGAAGTGGACTGGTTTTTATATCTATGAATTCTCTAGATGCTCAGCTTATATAATTCCCTAGACACTCGTATTCCCCTAGCTTGCCATTCCCTAGATTCCCGTAGTTTCTTAGGTTATCACAATTCCCTAGACAGTCGTAATTCCCTAGGCACTCGTGATCACATAGCGTAAAATTCTAGATTTCTGTAGTATCTCAGATTATCGTAATTCCCTAGACACTCGTAATTCGCTAGCTCCCAATTCCCGAGATTTCCGTAGTTTCTCAGATTATCGTAATTCCCTAGACACTCGTAATCCACTAGATAGAAATTCGCTAGATTTCCATAGTTTCTCAGATTATCGTAATCTCCTAGACACTCATAATTCTCTGGAAAACCGTAGTTTCCTAGATACTCGCAATCCTCTAAGCATCCATGATTCTCTGGAACACCGAAGATTCCTAGACACTTGTAATTCCTAGTTATGATATGAAAAATCCTAGTGATATTTTGATTGCAATTACAAATGATGTCCAAGGTGAATTTAAGTTGTCACAGAACGTTGAGACAAGTTACATGAAACTTTTTTCCGGAGCGGACTCGCTTTTATATCTACGATATAAATGGTAGAGGGCTTACTCTTTCTCGTTCTCAATGGAATTCGCGAGTATGGGTTTGTGTTTGTGTGTGTATGTGCGAGAAAATATTTAAGGAGTGAAATAAGTCGACTGCAATGTATATTTACCGGAAGGAACCGGTTATATGAGAGGCAAGGCACAAAGTGGCCATTACGACTATTTACCTCTTCGCTTCTCCAAGAGACTCCCGCCTTCCCTTGATTTATGAGTCCAAAGCGAAACGCACGGTGCTTCTCTCGCCCGGACTCCCGGAATAACCAGATTGCGCAAACTTCGTTACGCCCCGGCAGAATACACTGTAAACGGACTCACGACACAATCAAAATCCCGAAAATCATATAGGCCGCATGCTCCCCGAATATACCCGGAGCTTTATCATGATTCTCCACGGACACTGGGGACATTTTCATTCGCTAATGAAGTTTTGGGAGATATGGGTAACCGGTGCCTCTTTACGTTTTCGTGACAAAAAAAAAACGTCATGCAACGTTATGCTGGAATGAAATTCGGTATAAAATATACCTAAGGGATGAGTTTATGAAGAGGAGGGACGGAGGCAGTTTAGAAACTCGTGTAAATAATGTGGATAAAAGATTACATAAATAGTGTGAATAAATAATGGTAAGTGTAACTCTATTCGGGAGTGTAACTCTTGTCAGAATCGTCAGAATTGTCAGAATCGATTTTTTCTCTTTGTTTGGGTTTGTTTGTTTGGGTTTGTTCGTTTGGATTCGTTTGTTTGGGTTTGTTTGTTTGGTTTCCCGCTTTTTAGTGGGAGTTGCACTTCCAAATATTTATCTAAACAATTATATAAGCGATACTAATAAATATTATATTCTTTGTTAGTATTATTTATACAATTGTTTATTGCAAACGGCTAATAATAAATGGTTATAAATAATAATTGTGAGCATAAAAAATTGTCTCCGTAAACCCGAATTTTTAAATCTTCTATTATCATTTAACAAATTTTAATAATTATTTTAGTCATTGAAATAAAAACACAGCCTCTTTATTTGAATTTAAGCCCAACTTAGAAAACCTAGAAAACTAGCTCGATACGAAATTACGATGATAAAATATTTTTAGTATTAACAGGCATGCATTACCATTATATTTGATATAATTGATGTCTGCAAAGGCTATTTTTCCATAAACGACCTCCTTGAATTCATATACGTGTTTGGGAGAAAACCTTTATAATTCGATGAATAATTCAAATATTCTATTTGAATTATTAAATTTTAACTAAATTTCTAAAATTATTCTAAATAATTTTTTAATAATCCTAACTAATTGCAAAATATATCCATACTCCACAGTCATACCTCAAATCCTTAGCTAACTTAATAACTAATATTATTATTAATATAATATATAACAATATTGATATTATTCATTATATTCATATTAGTTATTGATTATTATTAATAATCAATTATCAATAATAATTATAAACACAAGGAAACGTGGTGAAATTTCGAAAGTTCGTATTTCGAGTATTATTATCAGTAATACCGTCCGCTACGTAGAAAAGTAGAAACGCAATTTGCATCAGCCCCTATCCTCGATTTCATTTATTTATTAGGTCGACGATGGAGAAATCCCCTCCCTCTCCACTACCTTCTGTCACCTTCCCCCCTCTCTCATTTTACCCCTTAAACAGCAGACCGTTTAAAACTCTGTCTCTCTCGTTATCGGATCGCGAGTGGCCGTGGAAGCAAGCATTAAGCTTCGAATCGCTTAAGAGGGTTCTCCGAACGGCACTTGGTCCCGGATCTCGTAGTTGCCAAGCGGTCTAGCCTTACCGTTATTTTTCCCCTCCCCGTCTTAGCCGGGGAAAATAACTAGGAACTCGGTTTTTCGCTGCCATAACGTCAACGGCATCAAGATAAGACTCGGAAGCGGTATCAAGTCGTGGGGCACAAGAGAGGTTTCCTCTGTGTCTTGTTGGTAAGCTGCGAAGTGCTCCCGGATACCCTCCACCGTTACTTCCGTTCCCCCATTACTTTTCCACGATTTATTGTCGTGTATAAAAGCCGAGACTGCTTTACAACCATTCTCCCGAGCGAATATCACTACAAAAATTAGGTTTTTGTTTTATGAGCTTCCGAACGATAACTTTTACTTTTTTTTTATTGCAAATGGCGGAAACGATATTTGAATCCAGCTTGGGGATGCTAGAATAGTGGAACGTTGGATCAATCTTCATTTTCTTAGCATTTATCAGCCCTGATCTTAACCCAAACAAACCTAAACAAATTCAGACTCAAATAAATCTAAACCTAAACAAATCTAAACCAAAAGAAATCTAAATCCAAAAAAATTCAAACTGAATCAAATCTAGACCCAAGCAAATTCAAACTCGAACTAATCTACACCGAAACAAATGCAAACTCGAAAAAACCTAAACAAATCTAAACCCAAACAAACCCACATTTAAAGGGGAATCGCGATGGAAGAGGGGGATTTAATTTGATTTTTGGATATTTGTAGTACGTTTCGTCAATTTGTAATATAATCTGAGCATTTTTTAAATGCCAACGTAGCAGTCCATGTCGTAATCCGCATTGAGCCCAACTGAAAAGCTTGATGGATAGTGCAAACCCATCCGATGCAAACGGAGAATCAAGCATTTTCATTTTTGGACAAATGGATTACGCTTTAGCAAGCTATGAAATCGTTGAAATATTTCTGGCATTGGGAAACAGATGGCTATTATTCACTTCATTCGTATTCTGCGTTACGTTTATCCAACGAAGAGACACTATTTTTTCTATCAGCAGCCAGAATTAAGTCTTGTAAATGGTGATAACTAAAAAGTTGAAGACTGGTGGAAAATTAATGGAATTAGAGATCCAAAAAACTGCATAATAGAAAGGCTTCACAAATGGACGAAGACTGGATCAAGACGAAAACTCAGTGATCCAAATGGATAATCAAGGTTGAAACTTGCAGTAATCGGAAGAGTGATTTGGGTGTTTTGAAAATTAGGATAAATCGAAAAGCAGTGAACGTTTCTTTGAAGAGTTCGAGATCCTCAATACCCAAACAAACCCCAATGAACCAAACGGATTATCAATATTGAAGACATCAGCGATTGGAAAAGTAGTTTGAATATTATGAAAATTGAGGAACACTCGAAGGATTTGGATGTTTCTTCGAGGACTTTCCGTGCTATCTATCGATTCAGCAACGTCACCTGTTCCTTCATCGGATAAGGAGGTTAGCGTCAAAACGGGACGGCATTCGCAGCACGTAGCAAAAGTGGGCTGTAAGAGCCTCCCACGTCTCTCTGGACATCGATAAATTGGAGAACGGTGGAGCTTTCGGCCGGAATCATGTGCTAGACTGGCTAGTTCAGAGTCCTCGAAGTGTCTTCAACGGGGTAATGTCCGAGGTTGGAGCCCATTGGTGAACCGAATCAATCGTCGATGTTGTCACACTGCTGTACGCATCAGGGTTGTAAGGTGGTGTGAAAATCGATGTTGAAGGGCACATTAGGGCTGCTTTCCATCCTTAAGCTTTGAGGTGATATTACCTACCGATATTGCGATCAGAAGACCCTTAATGCCGATAATCACTAATGGAACAATCTACTCCTGTCTAATTAAGGCAGGAAGACCATTTGCAAATTTGCACAAATCCATTCGTTTCCGTAAATTGATAGTTCAATTTTTTAAAAATATTGTGTCCAATTTGTGAAGCGGACTTCCAAGAATTTTTGGAGGTTTCGCTAAAAGACGCCAATAGCGTTCGTTACGAGTAAACATAGCTATGCAACGTTGGGTGCGTTTTTCACAAAACTGTTTTTACCAACTGCTGGAGTGATTACGTTGAAACTATTTCACTGATTTCGGTTAGATTTATCTCAAATCTTCGTTACATAAGCAGTTTGATGGTGAATCTCAATATTATTTGGAATTCCAAAAATAAAACCCACTTTTGCCTTCAAATATAGCAAAATTCAATGAAAAATCACAAAATGGACTTTATTAAGCTACCATGTGCTGAATTTTGTACATATTTTAATAATCCTGGTTCACCAGCAGCGTATGCGTCTTCCCTTTAAGAATCATTTCGATTTCTTCTCCCGATATTTACAGCGTGAGAGAGGAATAGGGCAGTGCGGAAATTTTTTCGAAATCTTCTTCTAAACATTAATGTAGCCGATGGGCAATTTGCATAAAAAAAGTATATATTTTTTTAAACGATCAAAATATGAAACAAAACATATTTAAAGATCCAAATCTCTGTGTGTATTCCTTCCATTAAAAAAATCATAAGAAACGCGTCATTTTCGAGCTTGCAAATGGTCTTCCTGCCTTAACAGACTGATCAGTGTCTGGGTTTTAGCTTCGAGCTAGTAAACGTTTTATCAATCCGAAAATTGCCATGAAAAATGCAAGCTCTATCAATATTTAGATTCCCAAGTGTTCCGTCGCGTCTTGGTCGTCAATATTTATCTGGGTTTGCGTCAGCTAGACTGGATGATTAGATCCAGGTTAGCTAATGGCGAATTCAAAGCATTCAATACTTGATGACCACTACGTATTGGCTGTCGTCAATGATGCAATCTTCAATGTCCTGGGTGCTAATAGTAGCTGGCAGGACCGTGGAATCTGTTGATCATCGCATTGGGATCCATTGGGGCGTGACTTAAGGAATCTATGATTTCTCTATTTACCTTGCAATGTCAGGTTTCGTTAAACGAACATATGAGCCGAATAATCCTCATTACTCGATCTTTCTTCATTGCCAGTTCGTAGGTGCTTATTTATGAAAATCAAATCACCAGGGAATTGGGTTTGCTTGGGTTTTCTAGATGTTCTTTGCCACATTGATATTTTCTATCGGTTCTTTACTGAATTGATCTCCTCTGTTATTAGACCATTATGATGGCTACTATTCGTCATGAAAATCCACCAGCTTCATTCTATTCATTTTTGGCATTGTTCAGGATTACACAACCGAATCTAGGATTTGGTTGGCTCTTGCCAGACGTGGCATACGGGTGCGTTGTAGTTTTGTCTCGGAATCTTCCTTGGGTTCTTGGGCTGTACGATTTGCGTTTTAGCAATGGCGATATATTATCCGTTATTATCGCAGCCGGCGAGGCGTACCTCTCGACACTAGGACCTCGACAATACCGAGCTTTACTCGTTGATCTCCATATTTTAATTAAAACTTCGAGCCGTGGAACCTTTGCTACGTGAGTGAGAACCACCGGACATTACGTTACCAGGAATTCCGGAGCCTGGCTTCTGTTTAAACGAGAGCTGGTCGTCATGACGTATATGCGCCATTCCATGACGACTGCAACGTCCTTCCATCCCTTTACCCACCCAAGCCCTTTCCGTCGGACGCTGTATGGATCATCACGTATCAAGGATCCTCGGTATTCCTTCCTAGCAGGAAAATGATGATAACTAGCTTCCAGGTCATCCCGGATCTAGCCCGAAGGGACGTTTGAAGTTATTCAAGGGACCTCCAGGATTTAAGGGCGATACGCTCGCGGTAAATCAAAAGTATGAATTTCCTACTAGCGGGTGGAAGCTTTGAAAAATTGGTACACCTACCTATATTCACTTGGAACAGCAGGGCCGTTATTCTCCAAGAGGAAAAAAAATGCCCTCCCCCCTCCCCCGTACGGATCGCCTCGTATATCTCTGAAGAGTACTTTTTTTTTGTTGACCCTTTTGTCTTCACAGCAGAGGGCGTTCTAGAATTAAGTACGAATAGCCCTTTCTTTTTTGCGGTCCACGTTAAATAACTCTTTGTTTCAAGAGTCGTATACGTAATCCTCTTGTAACTACAAAAATGAGAAATCGGACATCAGCCCTTCTAGTTCTAAAAGGCTCAAAGCTCTAGGAGTCCAGTTCTAGGGATCAGAGATGCCAAAAGCCGCGTTTCTTTCAGATATATTTTGAGACAAAGATTCGATGGCAGTTGTCTAACGAGAAAAAAGAGTATTTCTTGGTTTGGGTTTGTGCAGGTGGAACGCTTCGAAGGTGTCGTCTTCGATTGGAGTAATCGCCTGATGGTTGAAGGCTGTATTCTAAAGACTAGCACAGCACCCACCTTGACGAGACTCTGATTCGACGGTTCAACGCCTGTGAACAGTCATTAGGAATTCTTGTCTGATACGTCTCGGCAAATTGACCCCACCTCCATAATACCTCATCCCTGTTTGCACTCGTGTCTCGAGACCCAAAACGGCTCGAGACCCTTGTCCATTAATTATCATGTATGTCCGGCCCTCGTGTATTCCCTGACACGTTTATACACTGGGATTGTTCAACATAGCACGATCGCCGGGGTCTACAATGCCTATACTCAAAATTCTGTGTTACATATTCTTAAAATTTATTTTGTGGATGATTCTATAACATTATTATCAACATTGATTTTGGCTCCAATCTTCTAAAATTTTTCCTAAAATCTAGTCTAAAACTTATTTAAGGCGTATTTTCCTCATTTTTTTGTTTCATTGATTTTGAGGACATTTTTTTCAAGTTGCTCCCAAATTTATTTCTGGCACACATTGTTAATAAAATTAATTTTAGGGAACTTTTCTACATGAGTCGTAAAATTTATTTTCTAGATATTTTCCTAAAATTGTCAAAATTTTTCAGTCACGTTTTCAGGATATTCTTAAAAATTATTTTCGGAAATAGTTTTCAAAATATGGTCTTCCAAGTTTCTACCTTCCTAAATGTAGTTCCTAAATTCGAGTAGCTGCTAGTTCCGAAAAAAATTAGTACTGGTTATTCCTAATAGTTGCTCCTAGTTTTTAACAGTTTCCAATTATTCTTAAGATTCCTAAAATCAATGTTAGAAACTCTTCAGGCCAAAACCAGGACGTACGTCAAAAATGATTAATTTCGAAATATGACGTAGAACCTGAGGCAACCTATGCATCCGATAACGATGGAGGTGACCAATCGACTCAGGTATCATGCCCAGGCTCAGGCCACGGATCCTTGAATACATATGGGCTAAAGCGACGTATGCGCTGTTCCTGATAGCCCCTTGCATGCTAGCCTCACTAGGAACCGGATGTGTACATGTACGCTTGTATTGTGAACGTGAGGAGTTTGCAGTTTGGTCATTGGATATGAGGCACCTGCTGCACATGTACCACACGATTGCATACTTACGAAACCCTCTCCCCTTCAACAGCTATCCCTTTCTCGCCCAACCCTTTTCCCACTACCATTTATTCTCTTGACACTCGTGCGTGCGAATGCATACGAATGATACGGTACAGGCAGCGAGTTGCTACCTTTAGAAGCCTGGGCGATGATCGGGAATGGTATCTGTAACGATACGTTCTCCAGCAATATTCGATTTAAACGTCCTTCAAATGACCGTACCCCAATGGTTTAGCATTTATCCGAAGTCTTTAAAACGACCTCTATATGAAATTACTCGCGTATCCAAAGTCCTTACAATGGCTTCACGAATGCGAATATCGCCATGTTTCCAAAAGCCTTCCCATGACCTAATACAAATTCGCAGATACACTAGATATCTTTCAAACGACCTGGATATAAATGTACTCGAGCACCCAAGGCCCTTCAAATAACTTACGTATGAAACCAAGATTCTTTATATGACCTTTACACTCTTTCATATATATCACCCTACAAGTGAGCTTACACGAAAGCGCTCTTGTAGCAGAGGTCGTTCAAGTGACCTTGCATGATTGGGCTAGCGTTGCCAAGAGTCCTTCGAATAAGATTTCCACAAAAGCACTCGTTTATCCAACGTCCTTGAAATGACCGTTTCACAGAAACATTCTTTTTTTCGCGCTCCTTTAAATGCCCTTACCACGAACGCGTTCACGTATTCAAAGGCCTTCGAATTATCTCTTTAGAAATGCACCTGAATCTGTCTAACTGGACCAAACAAACCCAAGCAAACTCACTTATCTAAACTCCTTCAAACAACCTTTTCAGAAATGCATCAGTATCTGTGTAACTGGACCAAACAAACCCAAACAAACTCAAACCCAAACCTAAACAAACCTCAAACCTAGACACAAACAAACCCAAACCTAATCAAACCCAAGCCCAAATAAACTCATTTATCCAAAGTCCTTCAAATAACCTTTTCAGAAATGCATCCGTATCTGTGTAACGGTGACTTGAAGGACATAGCCAAATCAAAGTCATTTTCAAAGGGAGTTTTGACTACGTTTCGGTTTCATTGTAGGTAACTGTATCGTGCTTAGCTGCAGGTGGCCACACTGGTTTGTATTTACCTACGGGTGGGGCTTTGTGCGAGGGCAACCCCCGTGCTTAATCTTTCAGCACGGGGGCGAGTGAACACCACCTGGAGAAGGGGAAGGCCGAGGGGCTACGTCCTAGTCAACAATGAACGCGCGTTCTAATGCTTGTATAACTGGCACGTAGTCACGTATGTTGCGTGAGGTGAAACAGGGACGAGTACCTTGCGTGTGTGTGTGTGTGTATATATATATATATATACGTGTGTATCGGCAAAGTATAACCTCTACGGAGCTCGGATGAACATAGCCGAGTTCTCGTTGCTCCCCTTAAGCGCACGTACACTCCCCCTGACAAGGTTGAGCATGTGCAATTACCCCCCTGACCACCCCTCCATCCTCCGAAGGCTTCGTTGTCCTATGTCCAACGAAACTCGATGAGACCTTCCTGAAATGTATATATGCAGGTTAGGGTTTCCGTCGTAGGGACACGGCCTCCATTACCTTGAACAACATTAAAGGGCACTCGTTATTATTTAACGAAAAAGGCAATGTGGATAACCAACCCTACATATAAATCATATATTTATTTATCTTCAATAAAAATTTCATTTTAATTGAGTCAATAAATATTCACGTATTTATTCATTTTTATTATGCAGAGTAAGACACTACTGTACTGACTCTAATGATAATCACTTTGAACACCTACTGTAATTAAAGTTCATTTTACATAAAAATAAAGTTTATGTCACATTTCGATATTAAATGACTGAACGATTTTGACCCTTCAATGTTTTTTATGCAGTTTTCGATGCTCTACAAGATAGCTGAAAAAAATGTACCGTCCCATTTATAAAAGCGAAGGTGACCTTTCTGTGCAACAGCGCCGCCAGTGAGGTAACAAAAAAATTGTCGCATTTGATGATCCCTTTCCGTACGGTACAACTTTTGTTTCAAACATTGAGGTCGATAATTACAGAGATATTTAAGGTGGCAACAGTTAGTGCCTCACCCTATATATTTATGGGAGACATCTTTATATGATATTTAAATAATTGTAATTATATAATTTGCTTAATTTAATTAAAATTTACTGAATATTATTACGAAAGACTCTTCAATATATTTATATACAGGGTGTTCGGTTTTGAGAAAAATTCTTCTTTTTTGTAAATATGTCGCGTATCAAAAATTACCGGAGATATTTGCACAATTAAACGAAGAAATCAAAAAGTACCTCCTTCGGCATGCCGACGGCGCCACAAATTTGCAAAGTTCAATTCTTTTTCCTCCTTTCAATCGTCCATCTTTCCATTTCGACTGTTATTTTTTCGAAGTATTGCTGTAATATTAAGATGTTCGAATACAATATTAGAACGATGGGTATATGTAGCATTTGGGTGGGATTGATCTCTTCGGAAGAGGCTCTTCATGCAATGACAATAGAACTTCACTTACAGATAACTTCGTTTAATTGTATAATTGTATTTTGCGCCTCTTCCTTCGAAATCAAAAGGTAGCTATTTAAAGTTATTGACAGCAATTGCATGTAAATAACTTTGAAAGTAAAAGCATGTTATATCGAGTTCGATATCCAATATCGAAGTATTGTATTTTTAAAACCTTTTATACAAACTATGATTCATGGTTTTTCTTAAAATTCGTATTCAAAATTGATAATGCAAACGATTTACTTTCCTCAATCGGTCGATTATAGAATTTCGCGAAGGTCAGACACAGGTCGCAGTTCTTAGAATTGTATCGAGGCTTACGCCATATCGACTCGCCGCAGATGTAGCCGCATGGCATGTGTTATACCCAGTGAATGAGCCAAGCGTGACGTCGCACCGTCGGAACTTTACCCATGAAATAAATTAAATTATTATAATATTAATGAGTTCCAAGTAAAATTATTAAAATAACGTAAAAATCGATATACTTTTATGTTATCCGAAATTATATGAAGAACAAGTTTTCGTTAAAAAAAGATAAAAAATATTAATTTTGTTTAAGATTCATCTTTTCCGTCACGTTTTTTTAAGTCGATGGTTTTTTGGACTGTACAAAAAAGTGCATCTCGCATTCCAAATGGCCCTAAAATTCCATTCCCGAGATCCACGAGCTGAAAAAAAATAATCCAAACGTGACGTTGACGAGACCTCGCGAACTATTTTTTTTTTTCGTTTCATCGATTTTCCCCAGTTGAAAAATTGGATCGAAGGATCTCGACTGTCATGAAGGCGAGTGAAGCTCTTCGGGTGCCGTTAAAAGCTTTCGATGCTCTTCGATTTTCGTTTGTTTTCTTTTGTTGTATTTTTTTTGCAGCATTTACCATAGAAATACGCGTTCGCCTGTCACGCTGATCTCACTCTTAGCACCACCCCTCAAAAGGAACGAAAAAAAAGAAACGGCCCTCGCTCGGGGCGCACGATACGAGGAAATACTTTTCATGATACGCGTGCGTTGAACGGCGCGAGTTACTTTACGATCTGTACAAGACGTCTCGTAAAGAGTCGCTAGAATGAAAATAGGTCAGAGAAAAAAACGAACTGTGGAAAACTTAACGGATAGGGATGGAAAATGAAGTTTGTAAATACGAAAATTCGATCGAAATTTTCTCGTATTTTTCGAAATGAAGAAATGGAAAATGAAGTTTGTAAATACGAAAATTCGGTCGAAATTTTCTCGTATTTTTCGAAATCAAGAAATGGAAAATGAAGTTTGTAAATACGAAAATTCGAATGACATTTTCTCGTATTTTTCTGCTCAGTGATTAACGAAAATTGAATTAACTTTTGAAAGCTCAAAGATGGGTTTACTTGTCAATGTTAATAAAAAAAATTAATTCAGTACATTCGAGTATAATATACGTTAAATAACAAAAATAGTGACTATGTATATATAAATATAAAAGCAGTGCAAAATAAATGATTGATATTTATGGTTATATTGATATTAGCTATCTAATAATTAATTTTACTTATAACGAATATAAATAGCATATTTCTTCAGATTCATATTAAGGGACAACACCACTGTGACGGCTTCAAAAAATCGATTTTTTGAAAACCATCTAGAAAAATCTAAAATATATTTGAAGATTAAGGTGCCGTTGGACCCAAGTCGAAAAAATAATTATTTTCGGAGATATTGCATATTTTGTGGAGCGGTGCAACGCTTCGTGACGCTCGGAGTCTCGCGCAGCTACGTGCCTCAGGGTCGGCAGGTATACCGGGCCGTCCCCAGTCTTCGAAAATTTGAGCAGAAACGATTTGCTGCAGCGTTGTTTGGGTGGCTTTATGCAAAACAACAACAAAAGCTACAACAAATGAGTTTGGGCAATAGCCCCGAAGTGTCAGTCCGGGAGCAAACAAATCGTCGATATTGCAGCTGATATCGCGGTATTATTATTCAATGATGGCCCGAGAAGCCTCATGGAAGTTTTGGAGACGTTGGGGATAGCTATCGGCCCAAATTGTTTCAATTTATGCGTTGAAACCGACGCAGCGCGAATCGAGCGGGCGGAGCGCTCGCTCACAGACGCTGCAAAAGAGGCAAGAACAGCCTCTACATGTTCGAGAAAAGATCCTGGGGACAATGATTTGTTTCTTGAAGGCCAACTGTATGGTGCCGGCATCGCTGATCAAAGGTAAAAATTTTGTTCTCCAATTTATCACATAAATTAACAAACCTAAAACTTTGAACGCGTTTCTCTCAAAACCACTTTTTTGAGTGGGGCACGCAGCAGAACTCAAGCAATTTTTATCCGGTCGACTTCAAATTTGGACTGCATCAATAAAACTAGATTATCTAAAGAAGTACACAAGATTTTTTCGATATCTCAATAATAAAAAAAGTTATAGTCTATTTTCGACGAGAAATTTTGCTGGAAAATCGTCCTTTGATTTCAAAAGCGTGCCTTTTTTTTAAATCAATATTTTGTCAAGACCCTGTATACTTCTCTACAAAATATCATATTATTAACGAAAGCACTCGGTATTTTTTTTCAGATCGACTTTGAAGAGAGTTCTGCTGTGTACCGCGAACCACTGCAGAGGCAACAGTACCTGACACGGCAACTTCCCCAGCGTCACCATAGGGCGTGAAAATTTTGAATTTTTTTTGTATGTATCTTCAATAAACAACGAAAAAAAAACAAATAAAAAATTTTTCGAATATCTCTCTTTTTACCCACAAAAAAATTCTTAAAAAATGGCAAAAAACAGAAAGGCTCGGAGTCCGGTCAGACACAGGTCGAAGTAAATTGTGCTTGTCACAGTGGTGTTGTGCCTCAATTGGAACGACACGTAGCCCTCTTTTAATGCATTCTTAATATTTGATATTCAGTCACGAATATTTACGAAAATTCAAAAAATCGAACATTCGACGGCAATCTTTCAAATTCACTTCGAATTAATTTAAATCCTCGTTTACCAATTACCAAAAGAAAATAAAAATGGAATTTCGTCACGTGCATCCAGCATTGGGGGTTGAACTTTTCGCTGATGCTTTTTAGATCGTGCCCGCGAGAGGTTGCGTGTCTACTGATGGGTAATTCTACCCCTCCCCCGTCTTTCCAACCTTTCTCCTCTCATCTCTCCCCCCTTTTACTCCTCTTCGAATCTCGAGCTTTTAGCAAATTGTCTTTCAATGAGAAGGTGGGGGAGGGGGGTTCGCGTGGTTTTTCATACGTGCGATCCAGAGAGTTCACCCTCGTGGTGAGGGTTGAACCTGGGAGGACAAACGGACAAGCAAATCGAGCACGAGTTTGCGCCAGTAAAGAAACAGAGAGAGCCAAAGAAAACGTCTGGGAAAAAAAGAAAAGGAAAATCCCTGCTTTCCATTCCGAGTGATTTGGAATTCCACAAAAGTTGGAAGGAAAAGGGCCCTTTGGCCCTCGAGGGCCGGATGCGGTCGTGAAATTCAGGAATCTGTATCGTCCTTGCGTCCTAGCACAAATTACTTCGACCTGTGTCTGACCGTACTCCGAGCCTTTCTACTGGATCAGCAATGAACCGGAGTAAAAAGAAAAAAAAAAATGTTCGACCTCGTTTAACCAGGAAACACGTACGATGGGCAAAAGGGACAAGGAAAAAGAAAACGACGAAACGTCACCAGTCGAAACATTCTCTGGCGAAATGTTCTACGTCAGGACAAAAAAAGTGGTTGAATTCCTGGAATATGGAGATTTGAGGAAGGGAACAACGGAAAGGGCCAAAAGTGACATTCGGGTGACTGAACTACTGATACCACTCTTTTCCATCAAACTTACCTTTCGGTCAATTTTTTTGGTTGCGATGTCATTGCATATTTTCCTGTCGCTCATGAATAGCAAATTTCATTATTCTTATTCAACAATTCATTTTATTTGTATTGGGGTTTTAATTACGAAAATTAAATAAGTTTGCTGAGAATTGTAATTGGAAAAATTAATTGTAATCGCTCGAACTTGAAAATAGAAAAGTGATCGAAATCGAAATCAATTTTGACTAGAAAATTAATTTAAACTAATGAAACTTAAAATTGGAAAAAAATGATTGGTCTTGAAATCGGATATTTGATAAAAGTTGTTAAATACTGGAATCGAAAAATTTGTTGAAATTTCTATTTATTTAAATTGCAACAAATAATTACCGTAAATCCATTTTCGATTTACCAAATGCATCAATGTCGCTAAATATATAAATATAAAATTGAATTGTACGTAAGAATTGCTAGTTCTCCAAATAAGAAAATTTATGAATGCAGCTAAATCGTGAAATTACAAAATTAATTAATACTGAGAGTTTAAACGGCATACGAAAGAGTTCTTCGAAATATCCTTATCACTGTTTATTAACCAATTTTGTAATTCTGGGACAAGAATCCCAGAATAACGAAATTACTTATAATGACAAAAGCTATAAATACAAAAATGAAATAAATTAATTACAGTTAAAGTAGGAAAAATAAGTAGACATAGTCAAATCCTTCAATCAGAAAATAAACAGAAATCCACAAATCTTTCTATCAGCAAATCCAATAGAGGTCTAAATCGAATATATACAAAATGAAAATCCCAATAAAATAATTCGAACTATTGTCAGCTATATTTCAGTCTAAAACGAAAGAAGCAGCATTCTTCAAGGATCGACTGAATCCAATGTGATATAAATCCAAAAAAGCCAGATCTCTATTAATCCTAGTTCGTTCGAAGAATTCACAAGCCGAGAAATCTCAGTCGCTCATTCTGCCTCTAGCGGTTCCAAGGCACGTTGAAATTTCGAGTCTCTTCATGGTCTCTAATAAAAAATGGGGGTTAGTGCAATATCGAAGCTCTTTTAGAATCGGGTATAAATCGCTAGGTCGATTCAGCCGGCACGCTAATCGAGGTCGTGACTCGTCCGCGGCCGCAAGAACCGAAGAGCTTACTCTTCTGCTTTCGGGTGTGCGCGCCACATTGTCGAGACGTGAGAGGGTTGCTGGAGAACGAAATCTCCCGCCCCGCCTTCTCCCCTGCTCGCTCTTTTCCCTTCTCTTTCTCTTCTAGTTCTGTCTTTGGTCTGCTTTATGGGTGCAATTAAGTTCTGCCTTCGTTTGCGAACCGCAGTTGGACGTAGAGTGAGAGATAGAAGGCTGCAGTCGTTTTCTCATTGAACGCTCTCGTCCTCACGACCTTTGGCCTTCCGAACCAAAAACTGTTTGCAAAAAATAAGCGACGATACAAAAGGGCATCTGAAGCGCAATCGAACGGCAACGAAAGGATCACTGAAGAGCACTTGAAGGGCAACTGAAAAGGGATTTGAAAGGACATCCAAAGGGTCATTGAAGGACGACTAAAGGATACCCAAAGGGTAATTGAAGAACAACCAAACAGTACACGAAGAGCAATGAAAGAATTGCTCAAAGCCACCGGCATAACTACTTAAGGTCCACTGATATTTAACGGAAGAAGATTGAAGGGCAATCGAAGGACTACTCATACTTGAGAGCAATGGAAGACTACTTAAAGGGTACTTAGGGGCTGCTGAAGGGCGATGATAGAACATTGTCAGAACTTTATCGAAGAATATTGAAGGGCAATCAAACGGCTAGTTAAGAGAGACATAACGTCGACGGAAGGCAACGGCTACTTAAGCTACTCGAGAGCAGCGAAGGGCGACCGAAAGACTACGGAAGGGCTGGCGGTTACTAAAGGGCTGCGAAAGGACATCGAAAGGGCAACCGATGCCAAAAGCAGAAAATCGTGGAAAAGGGATACCAAATCCTTTGGTCATGTCCGTGTTCATGACCCTCCTATAAAACACCTCGCGGTCTTCTCTTCCCTCTTCCCCTTTCCTACCCTCGGCCACCATCCGTGTCTTTCCTACATTCGATGGAGTTTACTCGTATACATTTGCCCAAAGCTCTGTAGCCCTTTTCAGAGGAGGAGAGAATCGGACGAAGAGGACGATAGGAAGTGAAGAGGAGAGAGAGAGAGGGTGCAAGGGTACGCTTTCCAGTACACAAAATCACTCTCTCATCGTTCTATTTATTCTTGGAAAAAGAGCCCCGGAGCCAACGCGAGTCCGGACTCTTATTTACAATCTCGAAGAGAGTATAAAGCTCGAGCAGGCCCTCGCCCAACCTTTTCTTTTCTCTCACTTGTCCGAAACGTTTTATTTTTCTCTTCTTTCCTGTTTCTCTTTTTTTTTCTCTCGCCATTTCCGGGCCACCAAACGAATACGAATGGAAATCTCGGTAGGCAATTTTGCCGAAACTCCCTTTTTTTCCTCATTTTTTTGCGCTCCGAACTTCACTTTCTTTTCTTTTTTTTTTCTTTTTTCATTCTCCATTTTCGACACGGAATATCAGGGCGAACGTTCATCCCTCGACGGTGCGCACCTTCACTTCCGTTACCCCATAGAATCGCCCAGCGTTTCGACGAAAAGGATTGCCGAACCTTTTCAAGCTGCAAGCGTATCCGTGTTCCGACTCGCGAAATGTTTTTGCACCCCAGAAAGCGTGCGATAGGGAATGGGGATTTTTGAAACTTTTCATATTCACGCAGCGTTGAGTATGGGGACGGCTCTCTACTTTGGGAACAGTCCTCGAAATTGCATATCGTCAGAATTATGCTATGCCATATACAGGGTGACTTGCCACTCGACGTCCCATGAGAAAATACCTTTTCCAACCCTCATTCTTCATATGGAACGATTTTTCGAAATTTTTAATTAAAATATACGACCTTCACGTTAAAACCCAAAAAAGTTTTTCTTTTCGAGAAAACAGAAGGAGTAATAAGATTTCTATTTTTTTTCCACGATTTTTGAAGTGTTTCCAAAGTGAAAAAATCTCAACGAAAGTAAACAACCCAAAAAAGCTCGAAGAGATAAATTGACTTTTAAAACTGTCAGTCTTTTTTTTTAGAAAACTAAAAGAAAAATGTGCGGATGAGGACGATTCCTGTAGGTATTGAATTCAAGGTATGTGTAGGTTCCTTTCAAACGTGATATTTTCGAGGCACCCTGTACCTCTGTCGGATAAGCTTAGGGGCTGTACACCATTGAGCTGAAAAAAGCTCAAGCTGCTATATGTAAATTGAAATCGAGATACTACCCCCGATGCGCACATTTTTTTATACACACATATATATATCTTCACCCCCTTTCTCCCATCCTCCCTCTATCCAGCAACCCACCCTCTTTCACCTCGTTTACCCATTTTCGTTCCCACAATTTCTCGGGTTTACGTCTCACTGAAGCATAAGGTTGTGCAAAGTTTATTTTCCGTATTTTACATCCTGGAACGTCGTTGAATTCCACCTCTGGTAAGTACAAGGATATAAAGTGGAAAGGGATCAAGAGAGAGAGAGAGAGAGAGAGAGAGAGAAATCCGGAAATGAAAAAAGGAAGGAGCCATCAAAGACAAGAAAAAGCTCGAGAACGATGCAGCTGGTAAAAGAATGAAAACCAGAGGGAAAAAACTTGAGCAGTTGGAAAGCAAAGAATGAGAGATTGAAAAGTGAAGAGGGAGACGATTCCAGGGGACGATTCTGGGGAGTAAAGAGAGGGGTTTGAGTCTGGAGGGTGGAAAGTGGAGTTGATTGTGGGAGGCGGACGAAAGGAGGAATATTTAGTAGGGGGTGCGAAGAGGGGTTTATTCTGGGGGAGGGATGGAAAGAGGAGTTGATTTTAGGGGGTGAAAAGCGGAGTTGATTATAAGGAGGTAGAAAGAGGGGTTGATACTAGGGGGTGGAAAGAGGGCTTGATTCTAGAGGGTGGAAAGAGGACTTTATTCTAAGGGGTGGAAAGAGGGTTTGATTCTAGGGGGTGGAAAGAGGGGTTGATTCAGCGCGTGGAAAGCAGAGTTGATTCTAGAGGGTGGAAAGAAGAGTTGATTCTAGGGGGTGAAAAAAGGGGTCGATTCTAGGGGATACAAAGAGGGGTTGATTCTAGGGGATAACAAAGAGGGATTGATTCTAAGGAGTGGAAAAAGGATTTGATTCTACGGGATACAAAGAGGGGTTGATTCTAGGGAGTGGAAAAAGGACTTGATTCTGAGGAGTGGAAAAGGAACTTGATTCTAGAAGGGTGGAAGTAGGGGTTGATTTCAGAGGGTGAAAAGAGAAGTTGATTTTAGGGGGTGGAAAGAGGACTTGATTCTACGGGTGGAAAGAGCGCTTGATTCTAGGGGTGGAAAAACGGGATGGGGGTTGCGCTCCGATAATTCGCTCGACAACAAACTCCTTAGGTAGCGGAAGTGGCCTGCTGTAGGCTTTTGTTCCGAGATCCACTCGTCGGCGACAAACAGCCAATTACTCTTGCGCTGTGCTCTTTCTCCTGTCTCGACTCGGCAGCTTTCTTTCTCGAGTCTTCTTCTTGTTCTTTGGTGGTGGATGCGGTCGTACAAAGCACCCGAGACCGTCTACGCCACGGTAAACCAAGTCACGGTGTATACGGGATGATGAGAGCCGACAGGTGGGAGGGGGGGATGCAAAAAAGGAAAAAGAACGAGGGAGAAAACGTCGGAGAAAAAATGAACGGAAAAACGAAGGAGGGAGCAAGAAACGAAAAAAAGTGGAATAAAAAAATATTTTAAAAATTAAGTAAATTAAGCTATATTAGTAAGTCATATAAATTAATCCTTGAGAATATTAATTTCATGTAATCCAATTGGCAGTTGTTGTTTCAATCAAATTACAAAGAAAAATTATAAATAAACATATATAAATAAAACATTATATAAAATTATATCATATTTTATTTTATTTCATAATTATATACAATTACATAATACAATTATATTACAATTATATAAAAACATTGTATAAAATAAAAATTATATAAATGTAAACAAATTATAAATAAATTTAACGAGATTTTTGTGAAAAACATGTTATAATGTTTGACAAATATTTAAATATAATGTTTGTTAACTTTCAACCGAATTGTATTTACTTGTAATACAATTGTTTCTCACGTCGTTGTAATACAACGACGTGAGAAACAGCGCGAGGTAGCTGTAGGTATTGAAAGAAAAAAAATTCAGTAAGTTTCTCGCACAAGTGAATCAATCAATATTTATAATTTTATTCAATTTACCGTAATTTCGGATGTTAATTAAAACATTAAATAAACAGGACTAAAATAATTTTCTTTTAATCGATGTTTCAATAAAAATGGAAAACTTCCAAACTCAAATGGAACCCAAACTAACCCAAACAAACCTAAAAAAATAAATTAATATTTAAAAAAAAGAAAGGTCAGAGGATTAGAAAGAGACAGAGGGGGTGGGAGGTGTAAAAAATAACATGGAAAGCGAGTGATCGAACGAGAGAAAAATCTTACCACAAGTGGAAAAAAGAATCTAGGGATAAGAAAGCCATAAAGAGGCCGCTACGAAATAAGGATAAGAGCCACAAGAAGCAACACAGGTAAAGAAAGATGATTTCCGCTTGTCATCTCGTTCCATCGCACATATACTCTCCCTATCGGTTTCCACTTCTTTTCCATATACAACTTTTTCAACCATCTGGAAAAGCTCTCAGCGAAGGAATAAATAACAAAGAGGAACAGCGAGAGGTCCTAGGCGCGGAAGGGGAGGGACGAGAAACGGGGTGGCAAAGAAGGGTGAATGTTTCTGCGGGATGCTGAAGTCTCCGCGTTGTGAACACGACGTCGTGAGACAATACATTTATTCATGTTGACGTTTCCAGATGGCGCTGCGACAACTTCCTCGCGTGGGTAGCGTCAAACCTTTTGCCAATCCGAACCCAAACAAACCCAAACTTTTGGGTACATTCGGTAGGTTAATATCCTGGCTTAAATAACCAGTGAGTGGGATTGGAATGATGACGATAATTGTGATGATAATGATGATAACGGTGACAATGATTGTGATGACAATGCTGATAACGATGACAGTTATTGTGATGGCAATGATGATAACGATAACAATGATTGTGATAATAATGATGGAAAGTACGATTATGAGAATGATCGTGATGCCAATGATTGTTATAACAATAATTACCATAAGTACTATGATGATGAGAATAATGTCGATGTTGATGATGTTGAAGCATGGATAGCGTCAAACCTCTTGCCAACCATAATCCAACCCAAACAAACCCGAACTTTTGAGTGCAATTGATGTGCAATTCTACCTAAAATTAACATTTATTATTCCGATGATGATTTTGACGAAAATGATTACAACGATGCCAGTGATTGCAATGCCAATAATTATGTGTGCATTATTGATAATGAGAATTATCGTGATGTCGATGACTCTGACAACAATCATTATAACAACCATGATTATGAGTATAATGGCGATAATGATCACACTGAAGACAACAATAGTAACGAAAATAACGGTAATCGTAGCTATGATAATCGACGTAACGACAATGACGACATCAATACTAATGTCATTATAATAACGAGAGAAACAAAAAGATTGATAACATCCACAGACTTTCACTACCACCAGCCAAATAAAAGCTTTTCATACTTTCCCCTCTTCGATTTCTGTTCTAATAAACATTTATTGATTTCCACTATCCAAAGTCAACAGAGCAGAATGTTTTTTTTTCTCGACACTTATATCTCGGACGTATCGAAAGTACACAGCTCAATGCGTTATCTGTTGTTCCCCATGTGCACATCGAAAATCGGCCTCAAACCGGCGAACCTGACTCCCCTAGACGGTCCATAGAAATCAGAGTAGTCTGGCTGTGTCACGAAACGAAATAGAGTTTCGCATCGGACGTACATCGTTGGGCACACGTTTCGAACGCGACGATTCGTTATCACCGAATGATAGCGGTGAAAAGACGAAGCGATAGGTAAACGGAAATAGCGGCCATTTTGTTGTTCATGGCCCAGCCTCTCACGTTATCTCCGCTGGCTGATATTATCGCGGACGAACAATGACCAAGCCCTGCCTTTCTTCGGCTGATGCGTCGTCATTGTGTACCAGAGATACTTTGGGGTACCTAACGCTGGCAGGGAATCGCGAGGTGATTGAACTGAAGCTGCGACGCTCCAATTTTTGACCTATTTTTCACTGACGTACCTTTCCAGCTCCGTCAGCGGTTTTGCCTACATCAAATGATAAAATTGTTACGTTATAAAGACAGAACCCAAAGACACCGAAACATCAAAGGATGAAAATGTTTGGGTTTGTTTCGGTTGACGAATGAAAATAACTAGTTCTGGTCGGAGAATCAATTACTGAAACTCCGGTTATAGGTAAATCAATGACAGAACCCAAACAAACCCAAACATCAAAGAATAAAATTGTTACGTTATAAATAAATCAACGAAAAAAATAGAATCAATGACAGAAACTACTCGTTGTCAGAGAATTATCATCAGAGATTAAAACTAGCCTGAAACTATATTATTATAACTATTAATTGAAACTAGAATTATTATCAGAGATTGAGAACAAGGTGTTGAAATGATCAGCCTGTCGTAAAATGAAACTTGAATTCATGAATAGGGAAAAGCGAATAAAGAACAGTCCATTTTTTCAGACACCCTAATGTGTAGGCCAACCCTTTAAGTCGCCAGGATCAAATCCCCCCTCCAAACGTATCGAGCTCTTTTCCGTCTCCAAATAAGGGATCAACCTATCCTACACGCTGGTACTAAAGCTAATAATCCTGTTTACCCGACGCTTCGTCTGGTTGCAGTGCCGAGGGTGGAAATAGTGGACGAGCACGGTGCGACCGCGAGCGACAAGTTTTACAAAGCTGGCAGTACCATAGAGCTCAAGTGCGTGGTGAGCAAAGTGCCACATCCGACCGGTTACGTAACATGGAGACACGGCACGAGAATGTTAAACTACGACACCACCCGGGGTGGAATCAGGTGAGTCGCTTTTCAGACGGTTTTGCTTGTTTTTATTTAAATCATGAAATATTTTCGGTACGGTGGAACGAAAGAGTTGGGAGCACCTGGTAAACGTTGAAAGCACCCTTCATCGAGGCAACCCCATAATCCGGTATGCGCTGGTCCGGTTCTTTATGCATATGTATGTTTCGAAACCGGCCGTTGTCAGTTTCACTTACCTGCGCCACAGGATCGTCTCCAGCCACACCCACCCATCCGCGACACGAAAACCTCCCGTGTGACCCAAATTGATATACCGGGATTGCAATTTATGAATTTCGAACACGCGATCATCCACTTTCAACGTTATAGCCCGGGAAGTCTGGTTTTTTTTTATGGCTCCAATACGGGGTCGCTTTTCAATCAGATCGCCATTCAATTCACTTGTCCCCTCTCGTGCAACGTTTGGAGATTCATTTTTCAAACCACCTGTTTCCATTGTCCGATCCCGTTCCGTTTCACGCCACTCAACGAGCTCCTGCAATATCAACACGGGAATCACGTTACTGGGACTGCAATTTAATCTCTTGATATTTCTAGACTGCGATCGAATACGAACTTGCGGAGGTGAGCCAGTTTGAGAACGGAATCGGGGGATCCCCCTTAATTTGGAAGCCAATGATGATGAGTTCTGTTGATGTACCGGAAGTTGTCAAGGAAACAATTATGAAAACCAGCAGTTATCAAAAAATCAATGGCTGAAAGTGATTGTTGAGAAATCAAGGACAGAAAGTAGCTGTTACCACAGAATCAAAGGTCAAAACTAACTGTCATCAGGAAATCAACGACGAAAACTAGCAGCTATCGAAGAATCAATGACGGAAATTAAGGGTTATTGGAAAATCAATCACAGAAACTTGTAGTTACTCGAGAATCAATGGCTGAAATAATCAATAGCAGAGAATCAAAGATTGAAATGAGTTGATATCAGAGAATCAATGACTGCAACTAGCTGCTATCGGCGAATCAGTTATTAGAAAATCAATACTTGAAAGTAAATGTTAAGGAATCATAGGCAGAATGTAGCTGTTACCACCGAATCAAAGTTCAAAACTAACTGTTATCAAGAAATCAATAACGAAAACGAGCAGCTATCGAGAAATTAATGACGGAAATTAACGGTCATCGGTATATCAATGACAGAAACTCGTAGTTGGCGGAGAATCAACGGCTGACACGACCTGTTTTTGGGAAATCAATAACCGAAAGAGGTTGCTATCAGAGAATTAATGTCGAAACTCTGTTAGCCAACTGGAAATAAATGCATCGAAACTTGGTGGTTATTGAAGAATCAAAGGCTGAAATAATCAAAGATTATTTCAGCCTTTGATATTAGTTGATATCAGAGAATCAATTACTGCAACTGATTGCTATCAGCAATTCCTCTTATTTTGAAATCGGTGATAAAAGTGAGTTCTTACCACCAAATTAATGTCAGAATCCAGCTACTTTCAAAGAAACAATGACAGGAACCAGTCATTAACGGTGAAAAAATAATTTCCTGTCATTATTATTTCACTGTAATAGCCTGCGCATCAAACGTAAAATGGGTTTATTGGCATTCCACCGCAAAGTTCTTGCTTCTTCGTGTGGGATTGTCGATAAAAGTGACTCTCTCGTTCCCCCTACCCAATCTTCCTCCTTTCACACTACGTTTTCCTCTTTCACTTCATGTCTCTCTCTCTCTCTCTCTCTCTCTCTCTCTCTCTTTCTCTCTCTCTCCCTCTCTCTCGTATTTCATGATATCTGTGCGTACAAAGAACGACATGAAGCGTGAAAGGCAATATCCTTACTCTTCGAATGGATTTTCAGCTGGTGCCTTTGTCAGTGCTTTTCAGCCTGCCCATGCGGGATTCAATCTTGTTCTACGTCACTGGGAATCTTCTTGCGACGCGTCTCGTCCTCTCTCTTACGTACGAATTGAACATTAAGTTGAACCAGTCAGAAACCTAATGCTGCTTTTGATGTGAACAATGTTTTTCATCAAAGGTGGAACGTCAAGAAGGATAGATTGTCATGAACCAAATTGCACTGAGACTGATTATTTGAACTGGAAGAGGTCAGCCATCCGACCAACCTGTATCTCGATGACTTTTGATGTATCCCTACATCAGATTGACAATCAATATCATATACATGTTGACGGTCGATTCCGGCCCATACTAGCCTCACCCGAAAAACTCTCTTTCGCAGCAAATTTGTGGTCACTGGTAATTTGATAATTTTTATTCTAGAAGCTGGTACACAGTCCCTAATGATATTCGTCTTCCTGGTGGTTCTTCGCTATAGTATGCACCACCGTTATCCTCCGCCCTCTTTCCATCTTCGTAACATTCGACCAGACTTTTTAGAGGTCTGCTCCGATGGAAGATTGCTTGCCACAGGTCACCTAGTTGGGGTCGTATCCTCTTGAACTTGGTTAGTTGTCTGCCTAACGATATTACAGGCTTGGAGGCTTCTGCATTAAAGTGCCTTGGTGAAAGAGCCGCGATGACCGACTCTGTACCGTCAGCCCTACATGATGGCCTCCATCAGTCCAAACTGCATATTGAAGCTCCTCCAATCAACGCCCCTTTCAACACATCCCTCATTCGATTCGACTCTTTTTCTCCTCAGTTTTTTTGGCATCTCGTTAGAACTCGTTAAATCATGTTAACGTTTTTTCGCTTCACCTAGTTAGCCTTCACGATCCTCTTTGAAACGCAAAAGCTGCTTTTCTCGTTACAGCAGATGATCGGCTATCATTGGACATTGATGGAGGAGGCAATTGGCAATCAGCTCTCTCGTAAAAGTGAAGCTTATCGACTAGCTCTTTTGGGTAAAATCCTCATCAATTCTGCCTCAACCTCGAACGCATTCAACCTTGCCTTCAAATAACGAGCTCTTTTTTTGTAAATCAACGAAAAGTTCGACACGTGTTAATCACGGGATAACAAAAATGCTGAAACACTTTCCTCGAGTATTAATTAATCGGGCAGTTTTTTTTGTTTCTCTCGCCCTTCGGCCCTTAAAATTCTCTCGTGGTGACTGCAACAGCGCACCATGTTAATCTAATTTATGCACAAAGTTGGCGCGGAAGAACGTGAAAATTTAGGTCCTCGAAGTATAATCCAATGCGTCCTACAAGCACAAACAAACGCACACCTGTATATTCGTACAATTGCAATATCATTGCCAGTTAAAATTAAATTCCCCTAATGTTTGACCAATGAACAGTTCCATTTAGGTCCTTTAAGCTTTTGCTTGATTTTTTCATCAATTTGTTTATCCTCCCACCTCTCCTGTCCCCACCATGCTGTGAAGGGTGGCGGGGACAGGGTGAAATCGTTAATTAGGGGCTCATTTGGTGATCTGTTGCGCCTCGTGTATTTTCTGTACACACCCAGCTATTGTGATATCGTCGCTGTACACAGCAGTAATCTCGAATAATCAATAACTGCCATAACGACCGTATTATTGAAGACCTATCTGCACTTACACAACCGTAAAGTTCATGAAACGTGGGTATACGCTGATTTTCGATAGGGTCTTTATCGGGAAGCTATTATTGTCGGTAAAACTAGATCCAAACAGGAAGGAACTCGTACAAGCTCAAACAAACCCAAATCCAAACAAACCTGGACAAAGCGATCCCAAATCGAGATAAAGTAAATCAAACCAAATGTTGTGGTCTCGTTTGGGTTTAGGTCCAAACAATAACAGCCATCGAACGAATATGTCGCTCGCAAACCCAAACATATTCTAACTCAAACCCAGACAATCCAAGCGCCACCCAATTGAACCCGATTGGGTTTGGGATTGGTTAGGTCCATCAATGAAATTGAGTTAAAAAACTCAAACAAAGCCAAACCTAGATAAAGCGAATCAAACCCAATTCTTTGGCCTCGTTTGGGTTTGAATCAAAGCAAAAACAGCCCCTGATCGAATATATCGCTCGCAAACCCATCAAATTTAAACTCAACAAAACCCAATACAATCCAAGCGAAACCTAATTGTACCCATTTGGGTTTGGGTTTGTTTGGGTTAATCAGTGAAATTAAGTTAAAAAATCGAAATTCCTCTCGATCACACCCAAACGTACATCGTATCATGCCAAATGCGAAGCTTGCAAAATCGTACGGTGACCAGCGAGAGGAAAATTCGAATTCCCTCGTAAATTCGCGAATGGCCAGTATAGCAGTTTGCCAGAGTGTTCGAACGAGCTGGTGACTCTGACACGATAAAATCTAGATTCGGATATCGAGCCCGGAATAGCCAGTTTCGCGTTAGCACCCAAACCGACAAATACGAAAGCTTCGATAACCACCATCCATCCATCCATGATGCTGTTATCAGAGCTTTTTACATAAACTTCATACGAGTTCGTCTACGTTTCCGAGAGCCACCAATCCCTCGATAGAGAGAGGAGGACAAACGTATCAAAACGAGACTGCGATGGAGAAGAGTGCTACGTTCCAAAAGTAGTAAACCTCTGTATTCGTCACTCCAAGTGCATACATTTTATGAAAACACGCCTGGCCTACCGTAACACCCTCGTAAACAACTCGCTATCATTCTATAGTGAAAAATAATCTCAAGGAGTAACAATACCAAAAGTTAAAAAAACAAATATTTCAAAAAATAAACAAACATTAAAAATTCATTGAAACAACGTCGAAATTTGAAAAATTTATGCGAAACAATTGAAAATTAAACAAACTTTACAATTCCAAAAATTAATATAAAAAATTGAACATTTCGAAAATAACGATAAATCTAAAACAATCGAAACTTACAAAAAACCGTGAAATCCTGAAAAATCGAAAATTTCACTTAATTCGCTTTGGATGACTCAAATTAAAGAGGTGGATAAAATTGAGGCATCTCAAATTGCAAGATTACAATGTGATGGCAATGATGGATTGTCAAATTTCGGAAAAAGATCATCAGAAATCATCAGAACATAAATTAATTTTACAATCAGCAAATTTATTATGTTTTTTTACTAAACTACTTCTGTGTTTATCAACCAAAGACATTAATTATTTCCAATGATAAATTACATAACAAACATTGGCTACTTTGATTACGAATATTTTTTCATGAAATTTGGTACTCGGTTTCTTCAATATATACACAAACGAATTTACAAATATTTCAACGTCCTCGCTTACTCCTACGAAATATCGTTCTTTTTCCCGACCATCCGCGATTTTTCAGTATTCTCATTAGCCTAACTCCTCAAGTTTCCATTACCTACGATACTGGCTGAGAGGAACTCGCCTTGTATTTTTTTTTTGCGTTGACACAAAAGCGACGAATTCACGACGATTGCAATACTGCACTTCGAGATATTAAGAATAAAAAAAAGAGAGGGGCTGAATAATAATATGGGACGAGGGATTCGAGGCTGGCACAACGCCCATCCCCTCTCACACTCGTCAAATAACCTTTTTTTTACCCCGTCCCCCACCCCCACACCAAGCTGACACACTCTCTTTAATAACCAAAAAATATATGTCGCGGGGGGCAAAGGGAGGAAAAAATATCGCCTCAACATTCGTGACGACATCAAGGTAAATAAAAAAGAATATGTGTATGTATATATATATATATATATAGCGAGAGGGGGACGATAAATTAATCTGCGAAAAATCTGGAAATATTTGTTTTTTTTTCTCCCGGAAAAATGTGATTCCCTCGGCGAAAAATCTCGCAGTATATTTTCCCGATTATCGGAAAGATTCTGGGGTTAGTTCTTTTTTTTCCCCTGGATGCACCAGATGTAACTTGCGAGGATTTTTTTTCCTTTTTTTTTAATCGTCACTCGATGTTCCCTGGCGTGTCCACGCTTTTTTTCGTCCCTTTTTTTGTGTGCGCGTGTTTTTTTTGCGCTCTGATCGAGGAGTATGGAGGAGTCAACCGGATCGTTGTTGAACATTAATGAGGGTTCGGAGTCGGTGTGTTTTCGCATGAGCTTGCCAGCGGCGCGACGTCGATTTCGATGTATAAAAGCTTGAAACGATCCAACGGGCGATCGGGCCATTTCAGCCATTCACGTTCGCATCCCTTGTAAATTTATTATTTTTATATATCGATATTACACGAAAATAGTAATAATATTATTATTAATCATTTAATAAAATATTGTAATTCGATTAACAATATTGACGTATTAAAAGTGTAGCTATATCATAATTAACTAACAATAGTATATCGCAATATTTTGGAAATGTAAAAATTATGTAGTATATTTTGTGTTTTATTGGCAATGAAATTAATATTACTATTATAAAATAGATAGTATTACGAAGGTAACGATAGTTATTATTATTATAAAGAAATAATTAATTACCGTAGAGAATAATCATTTTTTTCCAATAATTATTATAAATTTGTATACTAATTATTATTATTATATATAAATGTGTATTGTTTCGGATTCGGAACTTTCAATTTTTCGGTTCATCGACTACACCACAAAAATCGAAATTTGGCAGCGAATCGGTTGTAAAGAAAATAAAAGAATTAAAAGAGGCAAATTCTGCGGGGCATTTTTCATTAGTCCAGTAATTACGAGGACTGGAATATTTTTATACCGAGCTTGAAAAATATCGGAATACGAGACGAGCGGTTCCCGTAGGAAGAGTCTCGCTAAATTCTCATTCCCAACCCTCGTTTAATGAGAAAGGGGTGAGATAAGGGCGAGAAGGGTAAAGCGTTCTCGAACTGAGAAGAGGAAGGTTTTTTTCTTCTTTTTTTATTTTCATTCGGTAAATGAGATTACACCGTGATCCATCCTTTTCATGAGGGGGTGAATACAAAAGGAAGGGAGAGGGGGAGGGGGTGATTCGTAACGAGCCTCCGTGAATTCGTGAATTTTTTTCCCCGTTAGAAAACACCCTACTCGACAACTGCTTTCATGCTGAAAATAACTGAAAACCTACCCCCATCTCTTTCTCGCTGGCCCAGCATCCTTCGTCCTCTGTTTTATTCAAGTACGAAAATAATTAATTTCATGTAAATGGAGGGGCTGTTTCCTTGTTGCTACTAAAGCAAGGACCCTTTATGTTTAGGCGTCTTGCACATTATGGGAAAGTCGGGAGGGTAATTTTTTTTAAGAAAAGTTACCCTTGTCCAATGAATAGAACGAATTGCCACTCGTTTGACTTTCTCACGAAGGTATATTGTGCTTTAATAATTTGTTTCGGTAATTCTACATGTTTTCTCGATTAGTTTTAACTTTAATTTCGTTCAGTAAATTTCCATTTTGATATTTTTCGGTGATTATGTTTTTTTTCTGATCAATTTGAATTTTATTTTCATAAAAAAAAAAACAAAATTATAATTGTGATTTATTTTCGATAAATGTGTATCTGTAAATAAAATGTTTAATTATTTTGAGTAAATTTGAATTTGTGTTTTGCTTCATGAAAATTCATATCGATAACACTTCGATCCATCCGATTATGTGACGTCATCAACATGAATTTTTGAAGAAAATCATGTTTTCAATCCACTAGGTTGTTTGTTTAAAATCCATTTCAAACTCAAACAAACCCAAACGAATTCAAATATGGATTGAAAGTGTTGATGACACGACACAATCGATATTGATGAGAACGAAAATTGAACCACGAGACATAAAGCTTTATGCCATATTTCTAAATGAAAGGTTATCGTTGATCGTGCGTAAGAGAGAGTTTAGCTGGAGTCGAGTCGGATCGACCAGCATTTCGAACGAAAACAGTCGTGAAAACGTGGTTCTAAAAGCTAAGAGACTGTAAAATTCATTCCCCAAGCGTCGCACACGTCCGAAAGCTTCTTCGCGGCTGTTCGCTCGCGAACTTTCTTCGCTTTCTCTCTTTTTCTCCCCTCGGTGTGTGAACTCATTGCCTCTCCGCCCTCTGGGATCCGCCGGAACTTATTCGAGTGTACAGAAAACTTTGTTGCCCTTTATGGCTTATTTCCAAAAAGAACGGGTCAAACTCCTCTCCCTTTCTTTTTTTTTTGTATTTTTTTTATTTCTATTTTTGTCTCTTTTTCTTACTCTCTCTTTCTCTCTTATTCTTTCCCTCTGTTTTTCTCTTCTCCTTTTTTCCTTCTTTTATTCTCTCTCTCAGTTTCTTTCTGAAAGAGAGCAGACAGTGTGCGAGTTCATACATTTATAAAGCGTGCAGTCAAGCAAGTAAGCAGATTCTGTTATGCATTCCTCGTAATTTTGTGTACTTGACTTCGTGAATCGAGTCTACCATTCGTATTTCCTTCAGAATAAAAGTACAAAATTCAATGGATAAAGGTATCGATTGGAAGAAAATAATTATTTGTATTATAATAAAAATAAGAATAATAATAAATAATAATAATACATTTGTTATTATATAGTACTGTTTTATTATTGTATCGTATAATAATAATAATAATAATTTCTTATTAATTATAATAATAATACAATAATTACGTTAAAATACAGAGATTTATTTATTTCCTGTTCTGGACCCCGTTCACACCTGGATACAAATAGTGTTGACATTGAAGTATGAACATTAATTTGTTCATCGTGAGCCTTAAAGTGAATAGCTTTAGCATAAATAATCGTATATGCTATAGTTTATGATTATTGTACTGACTATTATATTAATAAAAAATAGATACAAATTATATTTGAAACTAATAGTGATAGTAAAAAGGTTAGGAACGACAATAAAGGCAACAGTAACAATATTACCTATAATGAAAACATCACAATGAATTATACTATAAATTACCCAATAAATTATTGTTTAATAACTCAATCATATCAACAACCTAATTTTTAAAAAATTATAAGGAACTTATTATAATATAGCAAAATTAATAACAATGTATAGCCTGAAAATCAATAATTAAAAAATAATATTTAAACGCAAAGAGCCTGTGACAGCGAGGGGAAAGAAACGTGAATCTGAAGCTTTTGAAAACAAAAGCAGCTGAACCTTAATGAGATGGAGAAGCGAATAAACGATTCACCCATTTGGCCAACTGCAATAACTTCCGCCGCAAGGAACTTTACTCCAAAACTGTTTTCCTTTGTTGGCCCATTTCTCTCTCCCACTGGCAAACCTAAGAAAAAGTTTGGGTAGTTGCACCTACGGGATAGAGTACCGTCACCTGGAGTACATCGACGGTATCTTTTTAATTGCGAAAAAGATAAGTCCCCCCCCTGGCCCCGCTCTCTCTTTACTTCTGCACATTTCTCTGGTTCGCGAGTGCGAGAAGACAGAAAGAGATTCACGGTCCGAAGAATAGATTTGGGAATAGTTTACAGCATAGAGTGATACGCCAGATGCTGCCGCTGGAGAAAACGATCGGGAGCTCGGGGAGTGGCGATCGAGGGACATCCGGTTCGCTTGAGTGGCTTTCCGGTTCGTATATATTCTTCGTACCTTGCCGTTCGCGACGAATAGTCTTTTTCTCACCCTCTCAATTTCAATTCCTCTTTTTGTTTTTTTTTCTTTCACTTGGCCCATTCTTCCTCCAGATTCTCCATCCAAGTGAGCGCACTTCGGTTAAATGTCTATCTTTCCTCCTCATCCTATCCCTACCCATCTCTCTGTCTTTTTCTCTCTCGATGAAAAGCCGGAGAAACTTCTCCTCCTTCTGGGGTGTTGTTTTCTCAAGCAATGCAACCACCGACACTTCTTCACTGGAATTACAAGCCCTATTTCTAGTGTATACGTGTACAGGGCTCGGTTGGTAAACAAAGGTACGAGGAGGCGAATCAGAGCGGCATAAAGTTTGTCCTTGTCAGTGCCCAGAAAGTATTGCACATACATATATGTATAGACAGTTTGAGGCACGAGAACGACGAGTCATTTCTCCTATTCAAGGAGAAATGGAAAATCAAAGAGGAATGAAAAAATCAATGAGGCAAAACGTAGAAAAAATTGACGCGCCAACGGGAGATGGAAGATCTTGTATCTTCCGTCGCAAAAGAGCAATGAGCCGGAAGTTAGTGAATGATCGCACGAGAAGTTCGTCTCGATATTCAGTGACCCAACATTACCACATTCCTTCGATATACCCCGACCGGTATGAAATCAGTTCGCGAATACGGATTTATCGGTTCATCTAGCGAAATCAATTTTGTAGAAAATAATGTTATTTTTTTTCCACTCTGTTTGAGCAAGAAACTCGGATGTTACAGTTTCCATTGATTTATCGTGTACTCATGATGGTAAATGAGAAAGAATATACTTTTTATCGAGTTTGGATAGGGAACCAGACGCTATGACCATGTTTGATTTAATCTTGATTTGATCAAGGAATGTGTTTGAATAACGCACAGTATCTGTTTTATTTTCAAGTGCCATCAATGGCTATAAATATAAATGGGTTTTATCTCTTGTCTAACGTGAAATCAGAAGCAGCAGCAAATTTCGCTTTTGATTCGTATTTGATCCCTGAAATCAAACATTGACGCGTCGCGTGATTTTCTACACATCCTCGAACGGAGATTAATAAAACGTCCCCGTGAATTTTATAAACTGCAAATGGAAATTGGCTGCTCCGTAGTTTTTTATTTCCTTCTCATTGGATAAAACAAATAAATCCAAGAGCCTCCAAAGTTTTTTGATTGGTTCAGTATCCACATAAATAGATATTTGACATGCCTGTATAAACTCCATCAACTGGAAATAAAAACTGGCTGCTACGAACTCATTGATTTGCGCTTGATAGGTCGAATCGATCAAATCTGGACGTCACCGCGTATCTTGTTTTTCCAAATAGATATCTGATATCACATAAATAGATATGTGATATGCCTGTATAAACTCCACCAACCGTAAATGAAAACCGGCTGCTACGTACTCCTTGATTCGTGCTTGATTGGGCGAATCAAATAAGTCTCCACGTCACCGTGTATTTTGGTTTTCCAAGTATCATTGGGAGTACACCGATAAATCTGCTCTACAAATTTTACCAGCAGGAAATGGAAACTAGCCGCAAGTTTTCCTTAGGTTTACCCTTGAACCATCGAATCCGTTCAACTATGGGAGTGGAAGGTTCAATATCGTCGCAATGGTGTTCCGTGGGCTCGTCTGCGCCTGATACCAAAGCCGGGTATTCCCGATCGTATACAAATTTGTTCAAGGCGGGGGAGGGGGGGGGGGGGGGGGGGGGGGGGGGGGGCGTTTCGTTCCTCCGTGCGGTTTCCTGGTGAGGTGAGCAAATATTGACCAACCGCTGCCACTCCATCATATCTATCGTTTTGGACCAGTGTATTTGTTTGGGCTTGTATCCCGTCTTTAATATTTGCTTGGTCACCTTGATTTAATCTTCGAGTTTTATGCTTTCTACGTAGAGACTATCAGACTTCCAACTTCGATGTACAGGTGTTGGCTAGAGACTAATGTGCAGTCGTTAATGCTCAGATGATGAATCTGAATCATAGAAATGGCGATTTTATGAAAGTGCCAAGATCAGGATACCGTTTCTTTGCCATAATTAACAGATCTGAAATTGTCTTCATCAACCAGATGTCGACGTGATCTGCTCTGTACAATATAAACTCCGTATTTCTACGAAACAAGATTTCGTAGCGAACTGCCATCAATTATCAGAAATCAAAGGCAGATATTTACACATAAATCCTGGTTCATTAAAACAGTAATCTTTTAACAGGATCAGGATTAAAATACAGTTTATTTGAAATCAACAACACATCAGAAGTTGTCTTCATCAACTGCCATCAATCAGCAGACATGAATTGCAGATGCTTAGATGGTGATCCTGGACCAATGGGATCTTGCTTACGAATTGGACTACGACAAATCGTTGTGCAGAATCAACTATAGCCAACCATCACCAAGTAGACACCAAGTGTTTCCACCTAGGCGCAGGATTCTTCTTCTGAGTTCTTTTTTGCTGTCGAAAAGAAGCACCGGGTGCAGAAAACAATCTGTTGAACTTTTACTGGTTTTGCTGGTTTTAGTGGAAGTCTCTGCCGACTGGCGTCCTTGAGATTCTTGCCACAGGCTGTACAGCCAGTGTGTTAGGTACCGAAAAGAACTTTGGACTTCCATCCGGTCTGACTGTACATCTGTACATTCTTTTCCACATCATCCTTATCCTTTCTATCTCACCCTTGTTCATCCACCCTAGTATGTACACATTGAATACGAGTTTCCGGTCGTGATTCGAAATACTTTCAGGCATCATCCTGCGGACTCTTTCTTAACCTTTTTTTTTTGTTCACGGAAATTCACAATGTATCACCAGACTTTCATCTTTGTTCCCTAGTTCCAAAGATTCTGGTTGATTTTTTCTCTCACTCGGTAAAGTAAAAGTAATCTATCTCGAAAAAGAGAAATATATGACGGAAAAAGGTTGGAAGGATCATCGACCAAATGCATGTTCTTTCAAATAGCCCACACCCAACGATTCGGAGCTTTTCGCCAATGCCCCGTGACGGCTTTCGTACTTTCATGGCATGGCCTGCTGTGCGGACCAACGACCAAACTTTAAATGTCTTTGGAAACTTCGGGGACAGACTTGACAATAGTCCTTCCCAGGTATTGTGCCAAAGTACAATCATTTTACTTTCTCGGATAACTTTTAGGACCCTTATCCGTCAGGATCACATGCGCAACGGCATTTGCCGAAAAGAAAATCTCTTATTGATCCACCAATATTGTGGGTGAACCGTTGGGTTTATAAGAAACAAAAAAACACAATAATTAACCTCCAACTACTTCCTGGTCAATACTAGGATAGGTGACCGTCTGGCGGTAAATCTTAAATGTCCGTTTAAATAGGAACGACATTTTTTAGTATTTTAAGAAACTTAGGCTCTGATCTAATAAGTCAGACGTTGACATTTTTGTAAAGCTTCATGAAGATTTAATTGAGCAAACATTGGTATTTCGAATAATATTAGATAATAATTTTAAAAACATTGTTTAAATAAATGTTTTTTTTTATTTTACACTCACTAATTTTATTCGAAATACGAAATAATAAATAGGGGGATATACGTTATAAGAACAATAGTATTTTTTTAAATATAAATTTTTATTGTTGTCAATTATCGTTCTAATCTCTTAATTTTTAACATTTTATTCTCAATTCCGCGGCTTGTTTAAATATTGAATTTTGTCTCTGTGTAATTTAATTGGACAACTAAACGTATATTTCTGAACATTTTAACGTCTGACTTATTAGGTTTGTGCATAACATGCTTCGATAATATTCAAAATGTACCCAAATTTATTTCGAGGATATTTTAGGGAAAATTGAAAGCATCAGTGTTAAAAGAATATTGCCTTCTAAAAATAAGGGAGAGCCTAGAGTATACCTTGGTGACGTATACTATACGCTATGCATAAAATGACTCCTCCCTTTCTTGACATTCCTCCCTTCTGCCTCGCAGGATACTTATCCGGATAGAGTAGAGGGAACTCTCCCTCGGAGAAATTCCTAAAAGAGCTTGTGCTCGCTTCGCGCATCTGCCAGTTCCGATAAACACGCGTCAACGCCACTGAATGGATCGTTTCCTCTTGAACGACCAGATCACGAATACCGTTCTTCTTTCCTCCCAAATCGTGAAATTCACACCCGCCTGGAGTGTCGAACGAGTTTTGAACTCGTTCCGTAAACGGTCACCCAGGTCGTTTAAGAGGACCTGGAAAGTTCTTGATTTCCTGGAATTCCGAGAGGACCGGGTCCACTTGTCGAACCCAAGTCTTTCGAATGACACATCTACCGGAAGTGGAAGCTTCTCGATTTCCTGGGTTTTCTGAACGACTACATCGATTTCTCCAGGCGAAGTCCTTCAAATAAAATATCTACTGGAAGTGGAAACTTTCTGATTTCCTGGGTTTCCTGAACGACCAAATCGATTTCTCCAGGTGAAATCCTTCAAATAAAACATGGACTGGAAGTGGATACTTCTTGATTTCCTGGGTTTTCTGGCCGCTCAAATCGATTTCTCCAGCTGAGGTCCGTCAAATAACACATCTGCTGGAAGTGAAACTTTGTTTATTTTCTTGAATTCCTGAAAAGTCACATCGATTTCTCCAGTTGACGTCCTCGAACTGACGCATCAAGTGGGCTGTGAAAACTTTTAAATTTCCTGGAATTGCTGGAGGATCTACCCGGGATAAGGTCTGTCAAGTAACACATCATCCTTTGGGAGCTATTATTTGAAATATGTGGCCTTGTACATCTGGCTTTAATTCAATAACACTTCCTCTTCAAACTATAAACTTCTTGATATCCTGGAACTGCTGGAGTCCGGTCACCTTCTTTGTGTTCAATGTTGTTCTCTTCACTATCGATTTTTTTCTGTCACGCGAGCGTACTATGAATCTTTTTAATCAAAGGGAAATCAGATGTGTAAACCTACTCGTTCGCTTGCCACCACTTATTGTGTGCTGTAGTCGCGTATTGAGGAAATGTCATAATAGCTTTGCAAAGATATTCCTGTGGAGAAAGATCTTGTTGGGAAATCCATACGACAATGTTTCGTATATAGATGAGTTGGAAAGCGAAACGGTGGGGCGGTGGTGGTAGTTTGTATATATTCGTATCCACACGCATCAAGAGAGCTCACGTCTTCGGGACGAAGTTCAGTCGATCTCCCTTGGGGGCTCTCCTTAAATTCGATTCTCCAGCGATCTGAGACACGGTCCTGGCTTGACTTATACGATCTTTCCTTGCTCCCTACTGCGTTGCCCCTCTATAGAATTCTCTGCAAATACGTCCCTCGGGTCTCACCTGTGCGCCCCCGTGATTTCATCTGCGACGAAAAAAAGGAAAAAATAAAAACGAACGAGGAGAAAAGATTGTCTAACGTGGTTGAAGTTGGTGGCGCAGTGAAGGTATCCTTGAATCCGAAGCTCCAGGGAGCGTTATCAAATCAGACAGATGTGCCGGTTCATCTCACCAAAAGGGATTCCCTCACACGTCATGTGACGCGAAACAAAAAAAAAATAAACGAGTGAAGACTTAACTTTTCAATAAAGGTTGTAAACTTGAAAATGGTTGGGGTCTTTTTGGTAGGAATCATTCAGAAGGCAGTATCTTGAAGTTACTTTGGGGAAGTTCGAAATCAATTTAATCCGAAATCTAGTGGACCAAGAGACTCTTAAAGGGATAGGCTACATCTAATGGACAAAGAGACTTTATGATGATAACCAATCGAACTAATGACAACGTTCTCTTCTTTAGGTGGGTACTATTTGATGAGATAAGACATCACTAGGGCTGTAGATCACCAGAAATGGTCCAACGAGTCTTTTAGAACTGGTAGGCTACCATCAACTCCCATCAAGTATTTCAAACCCGTAGGCTACCATTGGCCTCCCAATAAGTTTCCCAGTCTTTTCAACTCTACGTAAGAATGCTTCAAAGTCTATCAATTTCTTAAGGATAAAGCCTTCTAACCTGTAAGTTTCCCTAGATACCCAGCAACCTCTGTAATCCCCTCAATTCGCAACCTCAACAATGCCTTCAAACCTGTACAAGTATTCCAGAAGATTCAAGTGTGTAGGAAGTCCGTACTACACCACCGACAAAACCAATCCTAACTTCCAATCCACTCCATCTAGGTAAACTACGAAGCGAACTCCACATATTAACTCTTGACATCAACTGGATGAAAGCAATTGAGACGTCTGTTTTAGGTTATTCACGTTCACTGTACGTTCAATCTGAATCTTCATTTCCCGGTCGTCTTTTCTCATGGTACTTAACACTCGCACCAATTCCAGCCAAGTATCATGTTCAAGATCCGAAGGATGGAACTCGGTCTAGAGAAAACTACTCTCAAATTGGTGGTTAATGTTGGTTGGTTGGAAACCCATGTTGAAGGTAGAAAACGAGTGGAAGACTGGTGCACCTTGAGAACCTTCTTCAGCAAGTCAAAGGAGAAAGGAATGTTTGGGAAAAAGAATGGTGAACGGTTTTTCTTTATACCAGCAGGAGTCTTTCGCTCTTACTCATCCCTGATGAGATGCTGCGAAACCTTACACCCCCAGCTTGAAAATTTAATTCCATTTCCAATTTGCCTAAGCCCTCTTATACGTACAACGAGCACTCGACGTGCTGTATTGGGTGCCTTTTTCTTTGGTGATCCTTGAGTGCGGTCGGAATGAAAAATCTTCTTTTCTCTCTCTCTCTTTGGCTTGTCGACGTCTTATTCGCACCCTGCGTCCGTCATTCACGGTCAAATGGAATATAGGAGTGAACGAGGAAGATATGCTGGTTGCGAAGTGATACCACACACCAAGACCCCCAGGCACTATTTCTTATAAGAATGGATAAAAAAAAGAGAGCAGAAGAGAATACGAATGCCGGGATCGAAAGCTTTGGTGTGGTAAAGCTAGAAGAGCCGAGGAATATTCCTTTGAATACTTCAGCTTCCGATGCAGAAGGGCTTCACCAAGCTCTATAGATAACGCTCTCTTTCAATGCCGCTGAAGTGCTGCGTCCGGATCTCGACGGCGAGTACTTATGCTCATTCTTAAAGATATAACCAAACGTCATCCACCAAACCTCCTAAAATCTACAAAAATAACAAAAAAACCTTCATCCGATGTAAGGCTGGAATAACCATCCATCACTTCCAAAAATTGGTTATTTATATAGAAGTCGGATAATCAGGAATCAGACTATGATAAGAGACATGGGATTGCAGTTTCGAGGTTAGATCGTTGTCTTCTATGCGATGCGACCTAGCTATCACTTCTGCAAATGTTTGGGCAGCTTTGATTTTACTGCAATTCGGATAAATCATCAATCAGAGAAGTCTAATACTCCTAAGATTACAGATTCGAGCTTACATTGCGTTTCCAAGTTCGATGGCAGACTTAATATGAAAAATACTCCGATGAAATGACCATGTGATTAAAGCAATATAACCTGACGTCCAAAAATTGTTGGCCAGCCATGATTCGTCTGGAAGTGGGATAAATCAGGAGGCAATAACCCAATTTTACCAAAATTAGGTTATCATAAAGATACTTTTATTTCACTCATCGACTTGGCAACCGGGCAACCCCTTGGACACCACAAACGTCACAACTTGAATCAATATTCTGGCTAATGCGATTCTAAAAGTAATTGCTTGGGTTTGTTTGATTGGCAACCGTTTCAACACCACAAACGTCACAACTCGAGTCAATATTTTGGCTAATGCTATTCTAAAAGTAATTGCTTGGGTTTGTTTGGGTTTGTTTGATTGCCAATCGTTACGTCACCACAAATGTCACAACTCGAGTCAATATTTTGGCTGATGCTATTCTAAAAGTAATTGCTTGGGTTTGTTGGGGTTTGTTTGATTGGCAACTTTTTCGACACCACAAACGTTACAACTCGAATCAATATTCTGCCTAATGCGATTCTAAAAGTAATTTCTTTTCATGCTCTTCATTATAAAAGAGGAATCATAGAAAAAAAAGCTTTCAAGATTCAAAGAGGTTTGAATGAAAGGCTTTTGGCTCTAGCGTCCCTTTTCCAACGCGAGTCCTTTTTGTTTCTGCGGGGGCTCCTATAGGTCTGGACTTCGTATCGGAGCTGATAGACATTCCTCCCTAGGTGACGGGCAAATGTGATTAATATGTTGAGTGCCAGGCAGATCGAAGCCCTCCGCACAATGGCATTGGGTGGCGGATAAGCGCGTCGGATAATTATTCCACATGCGCCAGGGCAGCGTACACCACGTCAGCTCGTACGTCACCACATTCGGTACAATTAATCAAAGCGACGCCACGCGTGTCCCTCGTTGTCGCGAGTGTCCTAGTTCGATTTTAATAAGTGGACAAATGTTGTACCGGAAAACTGGTGATTCCTTTGATACGGCAACGTTCTTTTGAATTGGAAAAATCATTTTGCTGTGATGATTTTTTTGTTCAAGCGAAAATGAATCGTTTTTCCAGCCCGATTGAGTTTTACTTCGATTGTTTGTTTGGCTTTTTTTTGTTAATTTAATACCAGAGATTCCTTTCGCTGATAAACTACTTTATTTTCCTCATTTTGCCACGATGATTTTTTTATTCAAGCAAATATGGATTGTTCTTCCAGCGTTCTTTCTTCAATTGTTTGGGTTTGTTTGATGGTTGAAAGCTGGCGATTCTTTTTCCTGACAATCCACTTCATTCTCATCATTTTGCTGCGATGATTTTTCGTCCAAGCAAAAATTGATCGACTTTCCAACCCAATTGATTTATACTCCGATTTTTTTTTTTAAATTTAATACGACATTCTTTACGATGATAAACCACTTCATTTTCGCGATTTCGCTACGATGATTTTTCATCCAAGCCAAAACAGATCGTGTTTCCAGTCCAATGGTCTCTTTCTTCGGCTGATCGCTATTGACAGGTTTAGCGATCGAGTGAGTCGGGTTTGGGTTGATTTATCGTCTCGGGAAAATGTTCTGACCGATTGATCCCTCTAGATAGCTGTCTCGATCAATCATTGATAATCAAATATATTATTTATTGCTTCTTCTACCATTTTTTCCTATTGCTCATTCCTGGAATGTCTTCCAGCTTAAATCGGGGCCGGAAATTTCTGAAATTCGTGTTTCAACGCGATATCGTTTTTCTGCAACCACTTGGCCGAATTGTTTTTCTTCATTTGTACATTCAGCATGATTCTCTCGGTTTCCCTCTCTCTTCCTAATATCTACCCTTCGTGACCTCATATTCCGGTGATATCCAGGGTCCGGTTATATTTCGACGACTCTCTTGTGTCGCGAGTAAATTTATGTACAGGATATTCATGAGGATTCTTCGGAGCCTCGCGAAAAAAAATGAGGACGCAAGAAGAAGTAACGAATGAAAGACGCGATGGGAGCAAAGATGAAGAACACTTCTATATTGCCGAGGAATCCTATAAATTTCTGCCTGCCAGTTGATTCACGAACGACTTTGCTCTCCCCGAAACGAAAAACATTTTTTTTTTCTTTTGCAAAACGTTCAATGAAGAACTTTGCTTAGTCGAGAATTCTAATATGAAATTAGGGATAATTTATCATGAAAGAAAATTAGACAAATTATAGTAAATAATGTATTATTATTAATTTAAAAAATAAATAAATATAATTATTAATAAGAGTATATTAAAATATTAATAATAATATAATAAATAAAAATAAATATTTGTTAAATATTTATTAATTTAATGACTTTAAAAATAAAAAAATCACATTGAAAGTAAGAAATTTACATTAAAATTAAACAAGTTAGATTTTATATATGTAAGAGATAAGGAATTTTCGGAAATTGTTCAATTTGAAGAAATTGCTACATCCTTTAAGCAAGAATTAAGTAAAGTACGAAAATTTGCATATAACAATAACTTCATTTTCCATCAGGTGGTCAAGCTAACGTGAAATTGTGAAAAATATAATTAAAAACTAAAATAAAATTGTATGTATCGAAGGACGATAATAAAAAGAATAATCATTTATTTTGTAACAAGTAAACGAGATGGGCGAAAATCAAGATCAATATTTAAGATAAATTAAATTCCAGTGTTCAATTTGATCGCTTATCTCTTTTAAAAAATTAAGACTATTTTTTATAAAATAGTATAAAATTGGGAGTAATGACGTTTAAATTAAATCATTTAATTTAATCAGATTCGGAAAAATGTTTAATATTTCTTTATTATCCAATGTTCACACAATCGACAGTTTTTCAAAATGATTTTTCCTTACTAAACGTCTTATTAAAAATTATTTTAATTACTCGGCGGTATATTTTAATTACTCGGCGGCACCGCGTTACACCTATAAACATTCAAGACGTAAACCTCTTCGCGTTTCCAAGCTTTTGGCCCTTTGGGGCTTTGAAAACTTTTTCATAGCCTGTTACTAAACCCTCTATTTTTATTTAGCTTTGAGAGAGAGAGAGAGAGAAAGAGAGGGAGGGATAAACTAAATTATAAAAAGAGACAGATTGATTGATTGATATAATTGATGATTGATATAATTATGCCTTACAACCGATTAGAGAAAAGACGAAATTAACAAAAAAATAAACTAAATCATACTAGAAGACTAGAAAAAAGAGAGAAGGAGAAAGAGCGAGAGGGGGAGAAGACTTATCCACGCCAACGAGAAGAAACATATATATATATCTATATATTGCCTCCTCTTTCTTAAAGCCGTCGCGTACGTTTCCCACAGGAATGTTACGGTTGCTGAATACATATACTTGCCATATTTGAAGGGTGAATGTTGTACATAATACGTATCGCGCGTGAATATTTCATGAGTCCCCGCGGAGTGCCTTGAAAACTCGTTTAAACGAGCCCTCTACCTCGTCGGTTTTTTGAGAAAAATTAAAACATCTTTGCGATAGTGGTCGGGTTAAGGGGGAAAATGGCGAGGGTTTTATACGGTCAGTAGACTCCCGAGAGGTTGTCCCATGACCCAAGTATGAATACGGCGAGCACTAAAACAATCATGAATTCGCTATAAAGTTAATTTATGGGCTTATCGCAGTGTACAGCTCGTAATTATGTATGTATAGACAGTCTTGGGCAAAAGTATTATGCACTCTCTTATTTTTCTATATGGACTAAACATCGAATATCTCGGCGAAAAAAGAATTGCAAATGAACTCATCAAGCGGCCTTTTGAAAAGGACAAATCCAGTTCTATTTTTCGTTTTTTTTAATTGTTTTTGCGATTTTTTTTGTGGGCGTTACGTCATTTTGAAAATACCGGTTTTTCACAACTTCCTTTCTTTGCAAAAGTGCTCGGTGGACTTTGAAAATTATTCAACTCGCCGTTCATCGGTAACATCTTTTGAAAGAACATAGTTCATTTTTATTTCGTCATGTTTTTTTCAAGTTTATGCCATTTTCCCGCGCGGCTGTTTCTTCTTGAAATATTTTAAAAAGTAGAAACTCGAATTTTGTTATACCGAGTTAAATTTTCTTTAGATTTTTCTTTTCAAACTTTCTTCGTATCGTTATTTTTGTGGACTATTAATGAAAAAGTAACGAAACAATGCAATTTGTCGTACAATGTCGTACAAAAATAATAAACATAATTTTTTACGTTTAATATTATTTGTTTTTTGGTATCATCTTCATTATTATTATTATTATTATTATTATGCTCACACTGCTTTTAGCCGGCTCCTATGAGTATCCCACGGACGTCTGTCAAGTAGAATACTCTCATAAACTGGTTACAAATAGATTTTGGTGAGTCCTCAATTAGTTGCCTCGCTTTCATCCCTGATGTTATTGTTGGTGTCCACGAAATTCTCCGCTTCGTCGGTGCTCAGAAATTTTCTCACAAGGTGGTATGTCTCGAGGATAACCGCCTTCTACATTTCTTCATAAGTCTGCTCCGGGAGGCCACTGGCGTACAGAGCGCCGCTGAATTGTGTCAGTATCACTCCCGTTGACGATAGGACGACTGGGACTGTCCTGACGGTGACCATCCTCCACAGGCTCTTTATCTCCATGGCAAGTTCCACATATTTTGCAATCTTTTTGCGGATCGTCGTCTCCATGTTGTTCGTGTTGGCAATATTAATCAAACTAGCTGTCTTCATGCGTTTGTCGATCAGCGTGATATTCGGTCTATTCGCAGCGATCGTCTTGGCCGTTAAAGTGGCTCTGTCGTGATACATCTTGTACGCGTCATTCTCCAGGACTGCCTGTGACGCATGCTTGTAATATGGCTGCTCTTCGGTAGTAAGCTGATATTTCCGGGCTAGCCTCCAATGTATGATGCTGGCTACCATGTTGTGGAGATATTCTCCTTACCAGAGCAGGCGGCATCCCGACGTGATATGCTGATTCGTCTCGGAGCAAATGTGACATTGTCTGCACTTATCGTCTTGAATTAGAGGATCCTTGATGATGTATCTTCGATAGTTTCTTGTAGCGATGACTTGATCCTGAACAGCTATCATAGACCGTTCGGTCTCCGTAGCTCAACCATTTGTTTGAGGCTTCTTTGTCAACATAATTCCGGTTGAGGTCATGGTGATGTTTTCCATGTAGGTTCTTTCTGGCCAATGATTGCAGGGTGGCGTCGTAGCTCCTGTTGATTCCGTCCTCGTTAGGGTGTTCTTCTACCATATTTAGTGGTGTGCAGCTCCTGTCCGCCCCCTGGCATTGTGCATCGATGAATTTCGCTGCTTCCTATAGAAGAATGCCCCCAACATATTTTATTATTATTATTATTATTATTATATTTAAGTAAGTTAAAATTGTCAAAAATGAGAACAAAAACTAAATATTAATAGATAAATTAGTACATAATAATATAAACATTTTAAACATATTTAATACATTATTTGATATGTAAATAAAGATAATAATGAAAATAAAAAACATAACTTATAATTATTATTACTATCATAATTTATCGATTTTATTGTGTGGCTATTGTTATACGTCACAATAGCATAGGCGGAGCTGTATTATTTGTATGTTCGAGCCGGCCTCCAATTTTCACGTCATCCGCTTGTCTATCATGTCCTCGTTACGAGCAGATTCGTTTTGCCTACACACGAAGTCTTGTTTATCATGCAAATCGTACACGCATTCATACACACATGCACACGCGTACATTTTATATGCCCCAGAACCCCATCAGGTCTCGGGGAAGGGGGGGCGAGTGGTGGTGGTGGTCAAGAGGGAACGCCTCAAAGCCAAAACTATTCGGAAACGACTGCACTGCAGTAGAATGTTAGCTAGGTATGAAAAATTGCAAACGAGAAGAAGAAAAAAGTAAATAGGATAAATTTTTTTTTAATGTACGAATAAAATGAAAAGCGTATGAAAACGTATTGGGGAGAGAAATGAGCTTGTATTTCCCGTGCAGAAAATTGACAGGACATCCCTCATAATAATTTATGGCTTCCCTATAAGGGCAAGCCTCAAGTAAGCCCTTGAAGGACCATATTGTGGCAATCCCTGTCAGGATTACCACACTAGGGCCCAATCGGCCCTATCGGTAATAACCTTATCAGAACTAAATGGTTTGTTGCATTGTAAAAATGTCTTCGATGCTGCATGGTGGAATCGTGTATCGAACCATGCGCAACTTGGTCAGGATTAAACGGAATCCATGATGATCGTACACATTAGATTTATCTTGAACCATTTTTTCGTCGATTAAATCTGCAATTTTGCACAACTGAAATAACAAATGCGAAATAACAAATGGCCACATAGATAGAGGTTTGATTGCAGATCGTGAGGTCCCGAGATCACACTCTGGTAGCGGCCGATATTTTTTCTTCGATAATTTTCGACAAAACTTGTTCTGCGGCCGGGGAGGAACTTGGAACTGGCTGTATTGGAATAGGTTTTCCACAATTTCCCTATGCCCGTGACAAAAATGATACGGTACAAAGGGGGAAAGTCGGCTGACGAAATCGAAATCGTTTTTTTATGACCTACCGTGACGCGTTATATAAAGGAACACTGAACACATTAACCGCATGTATAATAAATAAATATTAACCTATTCGTAGGAATGCCCATCAATAGGAATATCTTACGGGGTCACCATGGTTTTCATGAACCTTCTTCAAGACAAGTTTACAGGCCCTGATTATTCTGTCTCGAATGGCCCTTAGTAGCAATGTGTGACGGGCCACTAAGGGCCCTAGCCACGCTACTCCATTAGGGCCCTAATAAAGTTAGGGGAATTCTATAAGGGTCCGACCAAAATCGCAATGTTATTGAACGCAATGTTATGAGATTAACTTGCTATACCGAGGTTAAATTTATATCAATTTTTTTCAATTCACTCTCTTTTTACATCCAAGATGAAACTCTTTTTTATTTTTTTTTTTTTCAATTTTCTGGTTGTAGATTTATATTTTTCATTAAAATTCATCGTACATATGAAAATTCGATTTTGCATATTAATATTCAATGGAATATATTAAAATTTATAAAATATGTTCTTTGAATATTCTAACATTTTATAAACTTTTCTTATCCTATAATGGATTCCATAAATGATTTTTCTTCAATTTGATAAATAATTATATGAACATTCACGGAATATTAACTTCTTATTTATAATATTTCATGAATGTTTAGAATTCATATGATATTTGTATAATTCATATAAATTACAAAAATTAATGTGTTATACTAATGAACGAATTAAGTTATAATTACTATCTATAGTTATATTCATATTTATATTACCATCACTACGCATATTACTATGACAATTTATAACGTATCATTTGTGACACGACGATTATATCATATGATATATTAAAAATTATAATTAATCCTACATTAACATAAATTATCGGGAAAGGCTGATACTCGGGTCGGTGACCGCTCAGCCGTGCTTTAACTGGGACATCGACTACTCAGCGGAAAGCCGAATTTTCTGAGGCATTGGTGTACATACTTTAAGCGCATGATGAATACGCCTCCGTCCACTCCGAAACTTTGAAATCACTATTCTCTCAACCCGCCGAACCAATTGGTATGATATTTGTTGTGTGCATTCGAGACGATGACACCTAGGCCCTTCTGCTCGCCATTTTGGATAAAAATGTTTCATCCTTGAGAAATCGCGACGAGAAACGGAGACCACGCCTCCATCCACTTCAAAATTTTGAAATCACTATTTTCTCAAACGGTTGAACCAATCGGTAAGAAATTTGTTGTGTGCATTCAGGACGTTGGCACCGAGGGCCTCCCGGTCGCCATTTTGGATGGAAATGTTTCATTCGTGAGACATCGCGGTTTAAAACGTTTCGACTATCTCTCTCGCTTTCGTGTGTCACGTGATAATGTTTCGGCACGCCCTTAAATAAAAATTTGTAAACCAAGGAATCAGAAGAATACATGGCCATCTATACCGGTACGGATTTTCTACAGTTTCCCCGTACCCTTGGCAAAAGCGGTATATTGTAGCGTAAGTCGAGCCGTAGCCGCAATAGGGGTTAGGTTTTAGTAGGGTATTTTGAATATGGAGAAAAAGGAAGGGGGCAGTTAAAAACGCCAACACCGCGTACCGGTGTGAGAAAGTAGAATATATCGAATTATGATTCAAGAAAATATTTATAAATAAACATAAAAAAGACCTCACGAAAATGCATCAATCTAATATAAATTTTTTTTTCGCATAATGGAACTGTAACGAAAACACGACAAGCATAGGAACAATACGCAAGCGTGCGTATTGTTTCTCAGAGGTAGTGAAATTTTTCGAAGCCCAGACGAAAACTGCACTTGTGCAGAAAAACGGGATCGCATTGTGTGAATACGAGAGTACGTACGCTCGAGTCGGAAAGACAAAGGAAATCCGGGTGCAAACGAATTATGTCAGTGCGGCGGTGAATTTCCACCTTGTCCGAGGGTGTACACGTTGCTTTTGCACCGAGATTATGCATTCACGCGCAACACCGAGACCACCCGCCGCAACATAATGCCGACCTACGGATAGATCCTCGCGCGTCTCGCGTGGAAGAGCGCTAATGGCGCTTCACAATAATTTACCAGTTCGTAACGAAAATTCCCTCGGGAATTCCACCCCGCGTGAAACTCAACAGTTTTCTATTTACCTTCCAGAAGGAAAGTTCGTGTGGTCAGGCTGATCCGGCTAATTTTTATGACCGGACAAAATTGTCGGATGACAAAAAATGACTGAAGAAATCCGAGAGGAAAAACGTGTCAATTGGGTAGAGCCACGAAGAAATCGGTGAAGATAATCCGGAAGTAAATCCAAACAACTGCATACAAAACAGAGGAGTATCCAAATAAAAGTGAAACAAGTAAAAGTATTGAGTTTGTTTGGGTTCACCTTGACACGAGGATAATCAAAAACGTGGATAATTCAAAACAAACCAAAAGTATTGAATTTATTTGGGTTTGTTTGGGTTCACCTGGACACGTGGATAATCGAAAACGAAACCCCTATAAACCCAATAAAATCAAACGAACGTAGTAATATATCCAAACAAAAAGTAGAAGTACTTATTTGGGTTTGGTCGATTTTTCCTTGACGTACGGATAATTCAAAAGAAAACTGAAACAAGCTGTAATAAACCACAAAAAAAATGCAAACCCACAAAAAATGATGGACGCAAAAACAAAAGCTCTTCGTTTAGGTTGGTTTGGGTTCGAATTGTCACAAGGGCGGGCCAAAAGAAAAAGAAGCTTGAACAAGCTCAGTGAAATTCAAAATCGAAATGGGTCCGAGTGAAAAGTTAGGGTTTGTTTGGGTTCGCTCGGGTACGTTAAATCACTGTCTCCAACGTTGACAAACTCTCCATATAAGAATCCAAACAAATTGACGAAGTCCCGACGGGCGCGGAAGATCCTCAGTGATTCAATAACATTTTCAGACGAGCGTGCCATTTCTCTCACCCTCAGCGAGGCGTTCGATGCTCACTTTCATTCGGGCGACGCTCCAGGGCTCGTTCGACTGATGAGACGTCATTACGGAAATTTTTCTCCTCTGGCTGGCTTAGGAGGATGTCGGATGCGTGGCGCAGATATAAAAGTCTCTCTCGTGTCGTTGGTGGCCCGCCCAGGGGTGCTGACCCCATCGGCGAGGCATTGCGCGGCATATTTCATTCCCCGATGTTTATCTATCCAGCGGCAATTCCCGAGCGAGCTACCCGCTCGCAAGCAATTTTGCCCGGTTCCATGAGCGTGAGAAACGCCGGAAAGTAAACCGGGTAGGGGCCACCAGAAACGTCAAGACTTCTTGGGCCCTGGAGAGCCAGGAAGTTCATTGGCTTCGTGATGATTGCGGAAACTTGCTCGAAATATTTCTTCTAGGCGTAGGTAGAAACGTTGCCAGTACACGGATGGGTAACCGCTCATGAATTTTGAGTTCCTTTGTAGAATTGATGATAGCAAAAAGATTGGAGAAAAAAGAATTTTCTTCATACTGAGTACCATAGTAACTTTCTTGATGATATGACTGACCCCAATATTCGGCTATATTAGGTTGGGAAATATAAGTTCGTAGCGGTTTTATATTTTCTTTTGTTTTACAATATTTTTTTTTTTTGGTGTTCGAAAAAGTGTTAATATTTATTCGGTGGAGCTCTTTAAAGTGACACCTAATAATTAGGCTTCAATGGCACGAATCAATGGCACCTAATATCAGGATGTCTTTTTTGGCAATTAAAATCCATGTGCCACTTTACACCCAATACATCGTCAACTGTAACACTGAATCCTTGAAATTGGGAATGATCATCGTTCTCGCGGTCTTCCGGCGACACTTCCGGTTCGGCAGCTCACAGGATTCCAATCGATAAAGTTAAGGACGAAAGTTCGGTCCACGTTGAGAAATATGTGTTCAGAGGAGTTCATGGAGGGATCACGAGGTAGTGACCACAGTGAGAGAAAACCGCAGTGACGGAACCAGTTTGTGGTTGTACGAGAGAGAACGCCTAAGTATATATGAGAGGGGCTGAGAAAGAGAGAGGGAAAGAGAAAGAGAATGGTCAGCCATGATATCGCGAGTTTAGGACAGTTTATCACTTTGGTTGTAGGAATCGTGGACAGTCCGGTAGAAACGGTTACAATTATCCGTCGCTGTACACAGATTTCTCACCCCAGTTGGACTAGGTACACTCTGAGTGTTGTACTCCTTGGCGGAACAGCCGAGTGAATTGGATGAAAAGCAAAGTGGTCACGGTATTGCGATCTGAGAAAACGGAAGGACCCTCAAATAGTGGAGAGACAGAATCGTCGACGAATTGAATAAACTATGACACTGTTGAAGAGGTATCGAGGTATCGCAGCTTTTGGGTCGAAAGTTTGACGATCCCCACAATTCTGCAAGATATTAATAAGGCCTGGCAAAGGTTACTGATTGAGTGGTTGGTACTTGATAACTGGACTAATTGGGAAAGTGGCTGAAGATCTTGATAGGAAATGGCAAGATGGCAGCAAATCCAAATCCTAAATGAAATTGTACTATTCAGAATTATGGGCATTGAAGCGACACTAAAAGACCCAACTAATCCCTCGACTTGGGTAACTTAATATTGAAGCTAGAATAATCCAGATGAAGCCATTTGAAAATGTACTGAATCCAATTCGGAACGTTGAACTCTCAACCTACTTGGACGGTCCCAAATGTTTTACATCCACTTCGGATGCTCAATGAATCTGTGAGAGTGCGTGTAAACCCAATTGATCCAATACTAACCCAAACAAGGTAGGAATTGAAAAACTGAAGCTAACAATCTTAAACATTGACTCATTGCCCATAACAATTCAGGCAATGACACTTTGAAACTGAAACAGACAAATTAATATTAAGAAACGCCTTATGAACCAAACTAATCTTGAGAAACTTGAGATAAAAAGTGCAGTGGCAACAAAGCCAATCCAAAATACACTGAAGCCAATTGGTGTCCTGAACATCAATGCTACATCAATTCAAATATACCTAACCAATCTCAAAGGAATGAAAACCGTTTAGAGCACTCATTGAAACTGCAAGCCCCAATAAAGTTACGCAACTCAACAGACCTCGAAAAACTTTATTCCAATGAAATAAAAAAACCATTCTGGTCCCAACAAACCCAAAACATCCAGTGACTCCAACCAACTCAGCCACTCGAGCCTCATTCTAACCCAAAGAAACCCAAGCCAGAATGGAAGTTAGGGAAGACTCGAAAATGGCTGATCCGATGAACTCGTCAACAGGAGGAGTACGAGATTACCTTACATATTCTTGATACACGAACACACGCACAGTCATTAATAAGAGAGTTACGAGCCATCAACGCAGGGCTGATACATCCGTTCTCAATTGTGGTCCTCAAGATCTCGATTACACGGCATCACGGAGTCAATTTTGTCTTCGCATGTTGCACATATCCATACAGGCATACCCTTCGAGTAAAATGGAATGTCCCAAGGGCGCCGCAGTTCATCGTTTTCCTGTGGAAGCCAGAGGGCGATGCTGCACTCCCTGGCATTCCAACGTACCCAATATTGCCTCTTACAACCAGGAGTATAACAGTTCCAGGGGATGAAGAAGCTCGCGGGCTTCGAGTCGTTTATGGTGAACTTTGAATATGCCTCGTCATATAATAACTTACCCCCTCTTGATGACTAACTCTCGGTGCATCGTACAACGATTTCGCAGAGTTCGCTACTGCCTACCAACAGCTTGTTTACCCGATCCAAGCTTAGAACCCAAGATGACGAGACGTCACGTTTATACAAAGCTACCATGCAGTATTAGAGACCAACCGTCGCCAGCACGACGACCTAGTCATTAACTCGAATACACCTAGCTTTTCCCATATATTCCAGGCTTGCTTCCATAAGCTATCTTCAAGAAAGCCGCCAACCGTTCCCCAACAGCTTACTATGGAAGACGCCAATTCTTGGAGGAAGCAATATTTAGCTAGCAGAGGCACAATAGTTTCTGATTCTTTCTTTCAGTCAAATAATAATCAGCGATTGGTCACCAATAAATATTTTTTTTTCTAAATATCAGGTACTAAATATTAGATACTATGACATAGCCATTTATAATCAGTTGCTCAAAAGTGCATCTTGATTCCGTACTACAAGCCAGTTCCCAATTAATAGTTACCAAAAAACGGCACCCTGATAGAAGTTCATAAAACATTGGGTCCTAATTCAAATTACGAAAAATGGTACCCCCAATGCAATTAATCACAAAATTATATCCTCATACACGATGACAAAAAAATTATATAAGATGCGCTTTTTCCGACCGCCTCTTCAGCATTCACGACAACTTCTCTAGTAAATCCAAACATTTCTACATTGAAGACTTTCCTCGTGACATCTGTCTCCGAGGCACGATTCCGGTCTGCGATTTTATCGTCTCGGGCGGAAGAATATTTCGTCGGTTTGTTGCAACTCAAAAAAAAAAACTAAGGAACCACCGAGCTCTTTCCGGCGGTTGTCTTTTATCGCACCGGATACACGTACGTGGTCGTTCATCCCCTAGCTCTCGGAGACTTCTGGATACGTTCATCCCTCGATAGTTCGGTCGCCACTTGATACCACGCTTGGCCTCTCAGTCCTCTCGGCTTCTTATCACAGGGCCACCACAATGAGCCTGAAGGGCAGGCACGGAGAATCCTAAATTTAGCCCGGTACAAGTAAGGAACGCAGGCGGACCGGGTTGGAGGAGCTTTCCCATGAAAATTGGATGCCACGCAAGCTCAAGTACAGGATGCAACGTTTACTCGTTTAGTGGCCATATAAACGTGGTAGGGATCTTTGGCTTGGGTCTCGAGCTTTCATGGAATACCGAACGAGGAATAACGTCAGTCCTGGTCGAGACCTAGGTGCACCAGCAGAGAAAAGTGGAACGACCCATCGATGCGAGGCTTTCTGGAAAGAACGAATTCTATCTGGGCCCGATACTCCCTTCGATTCTTGAAGGTATAAGGTAACGTTGACGTTGTTGGCAAACTTCTCGAGGAGGTTCCTCCAGCGATATCCAGTTGGTAAGCCACGTGGGTTGCTCCTGACGTTGTCAGAGGAGGGAAGATCACCAAGGATATGCAACCCCATTGGAGGGCACATCTGATTTTCCCAGCAACTTTTCCCATCAGCGTACCTTCTCTCTCTCTCTCTTTCAGTCTCTCTCTCTCTGTAAGCTTCTCACCCCATGCAGGGGGTTGGAACGATGGGTTGGCTCGAGCTTGTTATGCGAAGCTTGAAGCCTGTAACGCCAGATGCCGCATATTGGTCCGTTGATACTATAGCCTGGCTGGCGTCGTCGTGTGACCCACTTGCTTGTCCAGCATCGATGAGGCTGGGCTTTCAACCCTCCAAGTCTGTAGGAAGCCACCAAAGACCTCCTGCAGGACGCATTGTTGATGTATCCAGAATCGGAATATCGAGCTCGAAAATCCGACCCTTATCAAATACCACTTCCATTGCACGGCAACTTCCGGTCTATCATTAAATAACGAGCTGCCCTCTTCACTACGGACGACCCAAGCTTCATGACTGAAAATTAATTGGTGGTACAATATTCTTGTATTTTTTTATTCTCGTTGTTTCATACTTTCCAAATGATTTATCCATTTTGGGCTTTACGCCTAAATAAATAATCGTCACGGCCTAACGATAAATTCGATGCAAGTGTGGTCGCCTTTGTACTGTGCGTGTACATTAAATATAACGCTCATATTTATAACGCGTGCTGCGTGTCGACTATTTCCGACCAAATTACGGCAATAAATTGGATGCAATCAGCACGCGGCGATTAATGGCTCCGGCGTGACCCGTTATTCATCCGAGTAACGCTCCTGGCGTTAAATTTTACCGTGAACTTCGAGTACTCGGGGTATTCGATGGTAGGATGAAATTTGCTGCGTATATTAATACCTTGAGTACTTAAAGATAGTTAAGTATTCGCTGAGTACTGTGGTACTTAGAATACTTAGATGCAACCAAGATTTAGTAAGTGGCCATTTATTTAGCCGCAGTCGAGTGTTCACTGAGTACTCTGTTACTTGCATGCTGCCAAGTACTTAACAAGTAGGTACTCTGATACGTAGGATTCTCAGTCGTGGTCAAGTATTTATTAAGTACCGTGGTACTTAGGACTGTTAAGATGTAGCCAAGTATTCACAAAGAATCCTAGAATTTAAAATAGCTCAGACACGGCTAATTACTTTCTAAGTATTCCACTCCTTTCTAAGTAGCCTGTATTTACAAAGTACCCTGACACTTGAAATTCGTAAGCTAAGTTTTACCTAATAAAATTAGTTTACGTAAACTAAATTTAGTAAGTACTCCTGTACTTAGAAAACTTAAATGCAGCAAAGCGTTCACTAAGTATCCTGATATTCAGCATACTTACCAAAGCAGTTACCAATTATCTTGACTCTTATACTACTTAGACACCTAGTATTTATAAAATACACCTGTACTTGGAATACTGTAGCTGCAATGTAGCTGCAAATTCACTAAGTATTCTGATATTTAGTATACTTACCCAAACAGTTACTAATTATCCTGACTCTTGTTATACCTAGATACCTAGTATTTAATAAATAACTCGTAAGTTAGGATACTTCGACATAGCCAAGCCATCACCAGCGTTAACGCTCGAAACGAGAACGCCAGAATCGCCTGGGAAAACGTATAACCGGGTATCAAGTTCTCTAGGACGATAAAGAGTACTATGAAGACCATCGATAATGCCTTCAACCAGTTTTCGTGTACTCAGTCATTTTCATCCCTCAGCATACATTCCGTTATTACATCGCGTTCGCGAAACGAGAGAATGTTGATCGTGGGTGCATATATTGCTCGTGCTCCGCCTCGTCGCCAGCTTCTTTGGAGTCTGATAAGAGAACTGCTCCTGAATCCGACGGGAATCTCGGGAGCGCAACCGCGGACTTGCCGTTGGGTACGTGCCAGAACTTCATCCGCAACAACATCTTGCGAATAACGATAGGAATCTCATATTTTCCTGCTGTGTTCGTCGTATCCCTTCGAGGATGGTTTGCCCTTTCTTCCTAGTTGGTTGGATCATTATCCTATTCCCGGGGTGACACAGTTCCTGATAAAACGTCGGCTGTGGCTTTCGCAGCCGAATTCATGCTATTCTTCGTTTAGTGACTAAGCACTGGGACTTAGTAACCTAAGTCGCGTGAGTTACTTTCTAGGGACCCTGGTACGTGGGTAACTAACTCCCAGTACTTGCGTTACTAAGTAACTTATGGAAATAATGAAGGTTGTTTGGGTTTGCTCGTTTGGGTTTAATAATTAAAAATGTCAGCCTCCGCCGGCTAAATATCACTAGTGGTGACTAATTATAGTAATTTATGGCAAAAACAATCTCCCGTCAAAATTGAGTTGGAGCCCCTCTAGTACATAATTACCAAAAAAAGAATAGCGTTTGTCCGGATGTTACTGGATCTCCGATGAATACCTGGTGTGCTTCTTCAACTAAAACACTTGACCCATGTAAGGCCCACCTTATTTGTTTTAAAGTATAAAAGGAAAACTATGATTAGTGAAATAAAATAAAAATGTTTATTTAATCATTTATTCAACAATCAACGCATCGATAATAATTTTGGTTCTGAAAACAATGTTCACTATTAACTATTTAAAAAATCTTCAATTTTAAACTAAAATTTAAAAAATCTTCAATTTTAAATTAAAATTATGATAACATGTATAGTGTTGATAAACCACTACATATAATTAAAATAAAGATTCACTAAGTAATATTGAAAACATTTTTTGTTTTCGAAAGTTTTTGTACGTCGAAATTTAAGAAACGCCAACGTGCGATCGCACGTGCTGCCTCTATCGACTGTAAACTTTCGGATCGTCAAAGCGCGGCGGTTGTTATGGCAATTGCAACCATTCAAAGTTAGACACTCGAAGATGAGTTTTGGATATTTAAAATGTGGGCTTTATTACGACGATGAGTTTGACTTTGTAGTTTTGGATATTTAAAACGGGGGCTTTATTAGGCACTGGGCCTTATGTGGGTCAGGTACTTCACATAGCCACTAAAGAAAATTGCAATTCTTGCATCTTAATATTGCTAATAACAACGTCGACCAAGTATCATCTTTCGCATCATAGTAGTTTAAAATGGCTTTGGGGATTGGAAACATCAAGGCTTTGGTTAATCAAAAAGTTTTCCCACAAGCGATGGCAACGCTTTGATCTTCACTCTCGTTGAGTTTACCGATTGCTTCAACGCATCATGTTTGTTCTCCTTACGTCATGGCTTTTCCTTGTTCCCCAGGTATTCTCGTTACTGACACGCTTTTCGAATGATCGCAGGATCCGGACTCCTCAACAACGAAGCCCGTTATTTCACTGGTGGGTCTTAAGCGGATTTGAACTTCCGCCTTCTACCTCCATCCGTTCCGATTGCTGGGCTGAATTTAAGCTCGGATGCAGACGGATTTTCCAGTAATTGTAAATGCCCCCCCCCCCCCCACTCCAACCCTCCTCAAGATTCTGATCCAATGCTATACGAGTATACCGGAAATATTACGAATTTCTCAAAACAATGGAAAACTGAGAGTCGAAATAGCAACGAAAAACAGGATTTGGAAGAAGGAAGTATGGATAGAAGAACCGGGAGAAGCGCATTGCACTCGAATAAGTACTTTCATTTCACAAAGGATAAATTCTGGAGTGTCATCTGGGCAGATACAAGCGACATTTTGTTTCGCTCTTTGGCGAACATTGCCAGAGGTTAAGTGCTTTCGCTATGCCAGATTGCAATTATCTTGTCATTCTCATTATCCTACCTTTTAACGGCCACGAAAAATAGAAGACTGATATTATTTTACCAGCTGTGGGATATATGGTTTTTTTTCTTCGTACTATTAACGGGGCCCCCATTGTTACGTTCTTATCGTCCTTACTGAATTTGGAGCTCTCGCGAGATACCTCGAAACGTTTTTATCACGAATTTTAACAGTCGGAAAGAATTGCTATTTTTATGTATCTTATTTTAGTTGAATTTATTTCATATGAATTTTATTTATCAATACGAAGAATGTTTTTATATTTTTCCGAAGAAAAAAAATGAGAACGAATAATTTCTCAAGGATAATCTCTCAAAGTCGCTTGGCCGTTTCAAACAAACCCTAACAACACTGAACAAACTCGAATCAATAAAAACAAGTCCTGCCAAACCTAAACAAATACAAACAACACCGAACGAAACCCAAACAAACCTAGCCAGATAAAAAACCGAAACGAACCCGAACAAGCACCAACAAACCCAAACAGACCTGAATAAACCCGAACGAACTCGAGATAACCGATACAAACCCAAATATATATAGCACCAAACAAACCTGACGCCCAATTGGCCCGACAGACTTGCCCGTACAATTTGAAAATGGGGACAATACTGGAGGAAGACCGTCACAGAATTCAATGGGTGACAGGAGCCAATGGTAGTCAAGCCGGAGAGAAGAAAGGTCCTTATATCGTATGGTAAATAGCGCTGAATAAAGCACGAAAGAGGAGAATGCGTCATGACGCCGAAAGGATTCGCGTCCGTTCTTCTCTGCCCCCCCTCACTTGCCTTCCTTCATTCCTGCCACTCCACGTTGCACCTCATCTTGGTTTAAAGTAGATTTTGAACTCTACGCTCACTGAGATCACATCGACTGTCTGCTTTTATCGTGACTCGGCAACGTGGGCAAATTCGACCCAGAAAAGCGAGTCCTTTTTCGTCCAGTACACGTTTTACGTTTCGTTTCTCCGGTAGACACGTTGGTGTTTTTGACTTTTTTTTTTATTTTTATTTTATTTTTCGTTTACTCGAAACGGGACAAAGAACTTTGCCGACGCGCCGGTTTATGGAACACCGGATATTCACGAAAAACGAGACGAGCCTTGAGGGAATGCAGCACACGCCTCCGACCACCTAGACATTTTGAAACCACTATTCTCTGAAACGGATGAACCGATTGGGCGGAAATTTATTGTCCACATCCAGGATGCAGGCCCCGAGGTCCTCTTGGTCGCCATTTTCACAAATTTTGATAAAACATTTACAGTTCCTGGATAACACGAGAAAAATTGTGAATTACTGACAATTTTATCTCATGTATCTAATTCGTGAAGATATTATTTAAACATCATGTATTTCAAATAATTTGACGTAAATGAAGCAAACATTTGGCAAATCAAGTCCAAATCATTATTGATCAACTCAATTCAGTGTCCTTCTGGAACAAGTTATTTTTTGACACATCGAAAGCAACACCTTTAAACCGCTGAAATTTTTCTTAAATACTTGTCAACCGTTTCCGGTGGAAATGATTTCGTTTAAAATCGAAATTCCGGGAAGTTTTCGTCATATTGATCCTGATTGCGGATAATACGAGGTTAACAAGTTGTGACGAAGTTTAAAAGAATGTTCCGGCTTGTGACGCATGCCGAACACTGATGTGTCAAACCTGAGTGGGGCAAGTTTTTTATCTTCGACGTTTTTGTTATTAATAATCGTTCATCAGGATTGGCTAGGTGTTTTCGTGGTGTGATTTTTCCCCCAAGGATTATTTCGTCCTGTGACGATGATCCGTCACCAACGAAGTAAGTAGGAACTTGTCGAAGACGTGACCTATTTTTTCAGTAAGTTTGAACAGCTTTTTTATACTGAAACTATTTTAAAAAATAATACAAAAAAATATCAAAGAAAAGGGCAACGTATAAGATATAATTGCTTAAAAGTAACGGAAGGGAGGGGATTGTATTAGGTTGGGAAATAAGTTGATATCGGTTTTATATTTTCTTTTGTTCCACAACTAATAATAATAATAATTTGTTACAATATAAGATTACACGAGAAAAAATTATGGCGAAGAAACGAGAGAAATGGAAAAAACAAAAATCGATAGGGCGATGTGGTTTAAAAAGAGGAGAGGGGGGCTGCTCGATTCAAACCGAATTGAAATGGATGAACGGTTTTGCAGAATTTTCAATGAATAGAAGGGAGATGAATTCTGTTGTAAGAATTATCCGTTATTCTTGCCTCTTGAAGGTGGGTTTATTACGTCTCAGCTTCGTTCTATACGAGAGCTTAGCCAACGTACCGAGCAACTTTCCGCGCAATTAAGACCGAGCGAAAAAGTTGCTCATGCTGCGGAATTGGTCGTGGCTTCATCGGGAGAAAAGTAAATTCTCGACCCAGACTTCGATGGAAAGGCGACGGGAGAAAAGGGCCGAGGGCAAGAAGAAGGGGTGTGGGATATTTGAGGATATATATCTCGCCCGACCATAACTCAAACCTGAGACGAATTTGCAAACATTGGTTTTTCATTGATCGTCCAGATGTAGAGAAAATTAGACGTAGAAAAGAGATAAAAAATAAAGAAAATTACGAAAAAAGATGGGAAATATAAAACAGTAATAAGTAAAAAAAATTAAATGAAAATGAATTACATTAAAACGAATGTGTGAATATCATATTGATTAATGAAGGTAAAGTAATAAATAGTAGAAATCCAGACCCAAAAGGTTTTTCGATCAAAAAGTGATCAATTGAAAAGAATAGTAAAAGTTATGAAAACAACCATGTATTGCACAAAGAAATAAATAGCAATAAATGATTTGTCACGACCAGAAATAAAAATCATTGTTTTCGAAATAAAAATCTTCTAACGATATCGAAGGAGTGAAAGTTATTGATAGAACCAGAAATTGCAGAATAAAAATCAGCAACAAACAGGTGTATACGAAAAACAAAATAAAAATAAATTTTTCAACGAAAACAATTATTAGTTTTTTTAAATTAATTTTACCATAAAAATTCAAAAGCGGAAATTTCATTATTTCGCGGATGAAACACTCACTCAGGCCTCGACAAACGTCGAAATTAAATCACCTGTGGCTGGTTATTTGCTGAGAGGAAAATGAAAATCAGATTAGTTTTTACAAAATTGGCCGAGATTGCGTGTATGGTGATTGATAAACGACCGTGGAAAGTGACCATGTAAAGAGGGCGATACGCTGAAAACGGAGAGTCCAAAATGGAACGAATAAATATTGCGCTCCTCCTCGAGGGAGCACGCTTCGTAATGGATAGTCCTCTGTGGAATTGTTCTCTGACATGGAGAATTGCATTCGGAGGTTAAGGATCAATCTAGGACTACCTCGCTCTCGCCGACGAGGCATGGATCCACTCAAGGCAAAAATATTTGCTCTCTCTCTTTCTCCCCCAAAATCTCTCCTCGATTCAATTTTTTTTTATACCGTATATTTATTATTTTGTTTGAATTTTTATATCGCATATCTTGACGTCGAAATATTTTTTATTACAATTTTTTAATATTTGATTTTTAATTAATCAATGTAATTGATTAATATTTAATATATCCCCCGATTTATTGACATTTTTCATATATTTATTTACTATCATACTGCCAATTAATGAGGATTATCTCAGTATTTATTTGAGCATTGTTTTTGTATCTCTAAATAATTTGGACTATTCTTGTATTTTTATCTTTTGTTACGTGCTTTTTCAAAATGATGTTATGTTACGTTCTCATATGTTGTAAATTGTGATGCAATAAAAAAAATCATGAAATAATAAAGGAACATTATTTTGCTGCCTATAGATTTCTGGAAAATCAGAGTCAACTAACCGACGCTCGGACTGATATTCATTTTATTGCTTATCCTTGTTTTTGTTTGTGTGTTGTTATGGTGTTGTTTGATATAACCGTCAGTTGGCTGAGAATTCTCGTTATGATAGTACCACTTCTCGTCTATCTCATTGCATCTCCGTTTTTATTTATTGCATAATAAATTATATTACATCACATCCACATCATCAGTTTTAACAAGATTTAATGATGACAGGCGCATAAACAACTTTAAAAAATTCAATGCAAGTTTCATTCCTATTAGAGAAATATGTAACAAAAATAAGTGTATAGAAGGATTAACATTTAAATATATAAAAATATATTAATGGGACTAAAAGTAGGAAAGAATTTAATAAATTTGAAAAAAAACAAATGGAAATAATATAAACAATTTCAATTTTAAAAAAATTGAAAAAACATTAATATATCCGAATGAAATTAGATCGCAGGGCAAGAACAAATACAAATCAATAAGTTAAATAAGAAAGAAATAAAAAAAATGAATAAAATCGATGAATAAATTAAGTAATGAATAAATGGAAAATCTATATATTAAAAACATATAGTAAAAATTTTATTTAAAAATCATCCTTCAAAACAAAATTCAATGTTGAAAATATGATGACATTTATTTTCATTTACAAATTCTCTCTTTTAGATTTCCCGCGTCAATTTTCTCGATAATTTTTTTTTTTTATAGCGGTGCGTTTATTTTGTCATTTATCCTTTTATTACCGCGAGACTCAGCCGCAAGAATTCTGACAATTCGGGACACGCCGTGTCGCTTTTTCCTCTACGACAACGAGATGCTCCACATTCGTGTACCACTTTTGCCTCGACACCCGGAAAGTTTCGTGGCCCGGCGTCGCTTTTCCGCGTGTACGCAAGAATTTAATTTCGAGACTCGGAGTGCTCGGACGAGGGTCCGGTCTATTGGCGGTCCAGTTCACCCTAGTGGAGTTCCAAACTCGCTCGATTACCCACCCGTGTTCCCTTCTAGCTTGGGTTATCAGAATTGTTTGAATAATCGAGAAAAGAGAGAATGACTGAGACAAACAGGCATATTATTATTATTATTATTTATAATAATTACAATCATCATCAATAATTGTAATAATGATTATAAGGGCAGTAATTTGTAGTATTAATTGTCATAATAAATATATTCGTGAATTATAATATATTTATTAATGTATTATTATTATTATTAGGAATTTTTATGATTACATATCATTCATTGAATTACATATACAGGTTAAAAATTTGTTCGACTTCCCTGGCCACTTTTCCGGAATCTAAAAAATAACGAGATTCCAAAAGGTCGTAGAGCTTCTTCTACGCTATGGAGATTCCATTCGTGTGCTTGAACTAGCTTTTTGCCGGACTTAAATAATGTCTTTGGAATCATATCGATATGTTTTATAGTTTTCCCGGAAAATCCACTTGAAAAATTGGAAAAAATAAGCGAAGGGGAAATGTATGTATGTATGGAAAAATCTGCAAATATCGATGGTCCACCCTCGAAATTCTTCCAAAAATCAAAACTCATCGGAATTTGATAATTGAACAAGCATTTTGAAGAAAAAATCATAACGAACAGATTGAGCACACAGTGGAGTGCTAAATCCTCAAGAAAAAGAACTTAACCCTACCAAACGCAAACAAATCATCATAAAAAAAAAACTCTTCTGCTGGTTAAAAAAAGTTCGAAATTTTATAAAAATAGGACAAATAATCTTCGACCTTCTTACCCAAAATCAACCCAGTTTTTTTTTCTCTTCCTATGGCAGCCAGTCTTTTTGCGATAACTCATATTTCATCGGGAATTCGAAGATTTGGAAAAAGATTTGGCCACCCAGCAATGATAAAATTTGAAAGTCGAGAAGGCGAAGGAACAATAGAGGCAGCGAATTTTTTTCGTGGCGTTTGCGAATTGCCAAACGCGCCCTGAATATTACCACACCGGGGAAGGGCGGCTGGGGGGGGGGGGGTTGCACGAGCCTCAAATCCTTCTTCTCGATCGCGATTCCCTTCGAATGGCCAGTTACCTCGTAGATATGCCGTGCAGCCTTCGAATCGCTACTACTCGAGGATCGCGCACAGCTGACCTCGTTTCCTCGTTACGTACCTACCTTCCCGTGCCAATGTGCACTCAAAGTGGAAATGGGTGTTATAACTGGAGCTTCACCGTAGCCATCCCTCCGGCAACACTCTTGAAACGCGAGGGGGCGGCTGGAGGGCGAGCGAAAGGCGTTTGGGGGGGGGGAGGGGAATTCTCGTACGTAGTCCGAGGGTAAAAGGGGAGAAAAACTCATGCAGAAGAAACGGAATAAAGTGTTGCGCTGGTCACGTACTGGTCAAGGGTGGATACGAGCCTCGAATATCCAAAAATTCCTAACGTTGAGGCATTCTCTGAACCGAGCTTGTGTGCAGCTCTCTGTGTCTTGATTTCTCTATATATTACACTTTTATTCGTTCACTCGAATGTTCCTCCTTCCACTTGACATGTAGAGAGATAGAGTGAGAGAAAGCGAGCGGGAGGGAGGAGGGAGAAATTTGATTAGAGATAATACGTAATTTATGCCTTGGCAATACTTTTAACGAATTACAAAAACAAACAACGGGGGTTAGAATAATTTTACATATATTCAATAATCAGTAATCGGATTGAATGATAATAGGGGAAAGATTAATTTATAATTAAGCAGAGAGAGAAAGGGAGAGAGAGAGAGTGATTAGATTAGATCTGATAATATATATAATTTGTAATATTTCTAACAAAAAAATTCAAGAGTGAGGGAAACATCGAAATAATAATGATATTTATTATGGCCCTACTGAACACTATAAAAAAGCATAAGGGGATGGGAAAGAATTTCAACAAAAAGGGTTAAATACTTTCCGATCCCTTAAGGGTGTTAGCAACTATTTGAACAAAAAGTATCGTCCCTTAACCCATTTGCATCCAAGCGTAGATTATTCATTTAAATATGGCGGATTATTCCGCGCTTTGATCCAAATGGGTTAAGGGGGTATTTCGACAGAAAGTCCCTTAAGAGGGTATTGCGACAGAAAAATAGTCTTTCGCGAGGAGGATGTCCCAGAAGCTGGTCACATGTGTGACTACGTCATCCGTGTATATTTTGAGTGCACGTAAACAGTGTACGCAAGTTGCTGATGCGCGAAAAACGAGCCGAAGCTCTCGACGAAGGGAGACGAGAGAGGTTAAATGTATAGAGAGTGGAAACCGACTCCCCTCCCCCCCGCTCCGCCGACCCAGACTTTATCCTGGCTCCGGACAGAGGAACATTTTTCCTCTTCAATTCCTTTTTTTTATCTGGAAACTCTCGAGTTTCGCATTTGCCGCTGTTGATGCAACGACACTTTTTTTTCCTCGCCCATGCGTACAGGATGTGCGAGGTATAAAGTTACGAGGGTGCTTTTAGACTTCGGTAAAACGCTAACCCCCGGAGTTACCGACTATGCTGAGGGAAAAAGGATCATAAATTGCCCGTGAGGACGATGAAGAATTAAATAAATTTAAGGAGACGCATTCGAGACAAAATTGTTTTTGGTTGACGCGTTTTTTTTTATTCATCCGCTTTAAAGCTTTGAATTTTGAGAATATTCAAAATTTGATCACGATATTAGAAAAATTGAAAAAGTTGTGGGCAATCGAGTGTACCCAGTCATCGAGCATGTTATTTTTGGATTAAAAAAGAAAAAAGTTGGGTTTTGACTTCTCCAAGGGAGTTTATGAAATTTGTGGAGAATTGTGAGGAATTTATTTAGGGAATTTTCAGAGAATTTTTGATTAATTTTGAGGGGATTTAAAGAATTTTAAGTCAACGTTAGGCCATTTTCAAATACATTTTTTGAGGAAGTTTTGGATAATTTTATACAATATTTTTCATTCCCCGTTTTATTATTTCACACGCGCGAAAATTCCTCCAAGAGTTCCTCAAAAGTTCCAGGTAATTTATCTCCAAACTCTAGTGCAATTCTTGTAAGTATTTTCCGATTTTATTTCCCAAACTTCGAAATTGAATTTGATGTTCGGTTTTTTCGGGCTCGCACATATAATTTTTCTTTATTCGAAGGACTAGGGAGGAGCATTTGATAAATAAAATGGACCAAGTTGTGCTCACCTACCTGGAGGCTAATGGCATATCATTTCCGGTTTGGCTCGATGCGAGTCGGAGGATTCCTCCAGTAAAAAACTCTATTGCGGAGGTTTTTTTCTTTGGTGCTTCAGGATAGATCCATAGATATTTTAACCTCTTTGCCCCACTTTTCCTCCCGCCCTCTTTCGAGCGAGAGAACGAAAGGGCAAGTTGAGAAAGCCCGCAGACGAGAGTAACGATAACGGGGCAACAAGTGCTTTCAGCATCCGTTGGCGCTGGTGCTCCGCCTCTTCGCAGCGAGCGAAAAAGGGCACGCGGAACCACCCGAGATATCCCTTCGCCTCGTACATTTCTCCTTCCCAAAAAAACCACACAGATATATCCGGCGCAGACAGAAGTTACGAGAAGCGCAAAAAAAAAAGTAGGGGAAAACCTGGGTAGGAAAGAATGTGACGTATTTGAGGGTGAAAAACGATTTGGTGGCCTCGCCCTTCCCTGGCGTTTCTTCACCCCTCCCTCTTGGATGTGAAGACGTTTACCGAATGAATTTTCTATCCTTTTTACAAACTCTGCACAACCGATTCCACGACCTCACATTCGTGTCTTGCAATAATTTCGAAATGTCCGTGGGGACCCTTTCCAAGGCCTGTTTTTTTACTCCGTTTAATAGAACGGACTAAAACCTATTTCCATTCGAGGTTCCATAAAGGTTCCTTAAAGATTCCTTCAAGGCTCATTTGATGTTCGTTCAATATTAAACAAGCCCAAACAAAGTACTTCTAAGTCCCTTCGAAGTCCTTTCAATGTATGTGCAAAACTCCTTTCAACTTCCTTCAATGTTCCTTCAAAATTCCTTGAAAGTTCCATTAAACTGAAACAAGCCCATTCCAAGTTGCATTGAAGTCCGTTGAATGTGGTGGTGAGCGATCGATTTGCTTTTGATTGCAGTGTCAAGACGGACATGGGCTCGGAAGGTGCGATCTCTAGGCTCTACATAGCAAATGCCAATAAAAAGGACACCGGCAATTACAGCTGCGCGCTGGCCGATGTGGCCGCTACCACCATCTCCGTCCACGTACTCAATGGTAAGTGCTCCATTCGTCCCGACAGATTTTCATTGAAGGACATTGGCCGGTCCTGGTCGTTGCCTCTATAATTCCCGGTTCAAAGTATAGGAACTCTGGGCTCTGGGCTCTTGAATTCCAGACTTCAGAACTCTAGACTCCAGGATCTGGAATTGTAGAGCTTTAAGCCCCAGGCTCTAGAACTCTAGGCACCAGACACTGAAACTCAATACAGTAGACTCTGGAACTCTAGGTTCTGGAATTCCACACTCTATATTTTGGTCTTTAGCCAAGCTAAAACGAGATGGACATTGCTGACGAAGAGGCTGTCTGGTGTAGACCAAGATATAAAACTTGTCAAGCCTGATAAATTCTATGTTACTGGTAATGGAAAACCGGAATACAAATCACCAGGATTCTCTTGTACAATCTTCAGTATGGAGGCGTCTACAATAATGCTCAATGTCCAAGTCAGAATATTCTAGCTCGTCTTCGCTGACGGTGGCTTACGATCGGGTAGGGAAGTCAAGCGAAGAAATCTCTCTTGCGGAAGAAAATACTAGCGGTCGTTACGGGTGTTCTGGGCAAGAGCCCTATAAAAGCCGCATCCTTAACACCTTCCACCTTGAGGTTCTGTGTCCCAACTCGATAAAGATGTTTATAGGCTGTCGATTCATCCTGGCAGAGTTTCCAGCCTTTCAGGGCCTTAAAATCACCTTATATTAAATCTATAACCATTGCAATCCATTTGTGAAAACACTTTTCCCATACCTGAGGGAAGTCCCTAAAAAGTCCCTTGGGGGTTCTTTGAAGCCCTTTCAATGTCCCTCCATATCCCTTGAAAACCCTTGGAAATGTCAAGGTCGTTCGAAATTCCCTTTCAGACCCTTCAAAGTCCCTGCTAAGTCTCTTCACTTCCTTCAAAGTCCGTTCTAGGTCTCTTCGAAGGTTGCCCGAAGCTCTTTCAAAGTCCCTTTGAAGTTTCTTTCAAGTTCCATCAAAGTCCGTACTAATCAATGATCGATCCGTCAAAAGTTGACCTACTGAGGTCTTACCACCAACGAGGGGAGGAAACTACACAATGAATATGTTACGAAAATCCATGATGATCTAACCGACGTTGTCTATTTCGTGTCATAGACCTGTGAGAAACCGCAGAAATTGCCCAATTGCTCTTCTACCAGGCTCGGAATGTTTGGCGGCCACGAAAGCATTGTGGTGACCGTCAACCAGGGTTGCCAATGGTAGGAGGATTAGAAAGGGGACCAGGTGGAGACTGGAAGAGAAACGCCAGACCTATGAGGCAGACCGGCATTGCGCTTCTGCCAGGTTGCTTAATTACAATTAACATGCCTGGTCTACGTTTCAGTCAAATGTATGTATCGCCTAGACAGGCTACACGCGCACATTTCTATCTCTATCCCCGTCTCTCTTTTGTAACGTAGTGCTCATTTACACTGAAGCCCCGGCCGATTCTCAGTGCGTCTCCATTGTTGGTATTCGCTCGACAACCTACATCCGTTTCTATGTCCGTTGGATGCGACAGCAAGTTACAATCCAGCAGCAAAGAGCTACCATTCACCCAGGTTAACATTTTGGAGAAAGCCAGTTCCTGTATTCCTCATTGAGGATACAACTTTTCAAATAGCTGATGAAGTTCCTTCTACTAAACCCCAAGGCTGCTAGAAATTCAAGTTGAAGAAGGAATTATCCGGGCCCAAGCAGTTAACCATTAATTGTTTTCTATTCACCAAAGTACCATAAAAAATAGTAGATCTTGAATCTGCTGAAGGCTGATGCACTGAAAGACTTTCTGAAGAGCGATCAAAGCTCCAGCGTGCTTTTGGTCTACTCAGAATGTCTCTCAGTTGATCTAGACACCGAAGGTTTGCGAGCACCTAGGTGAGAATTTTCACGTTCGTTAGACGAAGGGAATCTCGTGATGATGGAGGAAAAGACGCTACGGTGGCGCTATTTTCGACGCTGTTACGAAACGTAAACGTCGTATTCCGCATTTCCAGTTTCTCTGAGGAGAGCATCGTAGCTTGACTACTGCATAGCAGCTGTTCAATTTTCTCCTATTTTTCAGTCTAATTCTACAGACCCACGAACTCCGCATTTTCGTCGGTAAAAATCTTACCACGTTGATAGAATGTTGTCTTCTGAGATTTTGGATGGGCGTAATTTTGAAAACTTCATTATTTCAATCAATGTGTACTCAGGGGGTTGAAACCGGGCTTTTTAATGATAAAAATGGACTTTTATGCTGTAAGGAAAAAATGGCGACGCTAATTGCAAATAAGACTAAGGACAGAAATGAAAATCTGGAACCATATTCTGATCTGGAGTCCTAACCATATCCAGGCCTGGAAGTTCCTCTAGAAAGGAAAGAGCCGAATGATTGAAAAGTCTCCAACCGTTCCTTGACTCTCCTTTTGGAAATTAACGCATATTACTTGCCGCGATATGCGGCAGTTATTAATTAGATATGACCCAAGTCAGAGCAGAGCGCATTACTCGGTCCTATTCAGTCCCTTCCGACCCCCGGAGTTTTCCATGAATACAGACATTTTAGTGTTTGTGGGTAGTCTACAAGTAAAGCCCGTTGGGCCATGTCTTCCAGAACCACTTAGCCTTTCCAATCCAACAAGAGTCTCCAGATTGCCCAAACAAGATCTCTCTGACTTCGGACCTTTTCGACTTCATCATATAAGTCAGTACGAAGTTATCGTTCCCGGTAATCGTACGATATATTCTTCCTCAATTTCCAAAATCCGATTGATTTTCATGTTAATCATAATCTGCCCTCCATCATTGCGTAGATGATGTATTTGTGCATCGATTAAAGGTTATGAATGGAGCCAATTGGCAATGGCATCAGAAGAATTGTTATCAACGTCATCAAAATATTGACCAGACAGTATCTGGGTGTAGGCAATATTTTAGATCCCTCGAATGACCTCGTAGACCCAGATCTACGCAACTAAAAGATTTCCCAGATTTAGGCCTCATCTAGACATTAGTTACGTTCATCATCCCGATAGAGTCTTGATAGAAAATACTAAATACATCAATTTTCCTCGATACCAACCTAGTTTCGATCTCGTGCAAGCCTAGCTACCATAATTATCATTCGACAGCTGATCTAGATTTCCTCAGCAATAATGATTTAAGTGGTACGAAAAACAAAAGCTGGTACTTGAATCAAGATGGTATAAAACCAAGTAAATTATAGACCACCTTAGTTCCAGTCCCAATTTGCTTCTAGACCAACTTGGTTATAGTACCAACTTGATACAAAACCAACTTGACTCAAGCCCAAGGAGATTGTCCCAAAACCGAGAAATGAGTAGTTGGCCCAGTTGCCTCAGGCGAGTGGAGTCCCCTCGATAAGGTCAATGAAGACAGAGGATGGTACCCTCGGACTGCTTATCCCCTCTTATCCTCAAGACTCCATATCCCTACTTCTGGGTTGGCGTGTCAGAGTGTTAGGGAGGTTATTTCACGAAGTGTCACGCTTGGCCCATTAATAACCTAGGTTCAAGCTACTCGGCTTCCACTCGCCTACCACCCTTTACTAGCTACCAAACGGAGCTTGGAGACTCTTCTTCCTAGCTTCGTTCCCTCCAACCCTCTGACATAGAGAAAGACAGAGAACGGAGGATAGCCAAGGTACCCTCCACCAGACGCAGAAGCAGTTTCATCGCTTGCTTTGTGTATGCGTCACTCTATACGTTCCGGGGTATGAGGAAGGTTGGGGTGTACGCCAGTCCTGTGGACACCGTTCCAGGGAGCATACGGGGAGGTACTGGTTCTGGAGACTAGTGGTAACCCAGAAGGGGATGAAGGCAGAGGGTTGTTTCCAGCAGCCACCACCCACTCCAACTGCTCGGTGGGTACTACAAGCGTGAGGAGTTTGCAAAGCTCTTCTCGCGAGACGTAGTTAACAGTGGAGGTCAACCCAGCGTTGTCCCGCTTCCGTGCAGCCATGTATAATACGCAGAAGGAATCTCCCAAGGGTGCCTGACAGCTCAATTTGCATACGGCCTTTTTTGCACGTGACCCGCCACCGCGGAGCGATTAATGGCGGGGAGAGATACCTATTCTGCCCACCAAAATGTAACTGGATCATGAAGTCTCTGCGGAATTAATGTACAATTTGTATGACGAGGTTCGTGGTTGGTATGAACCTTGGAAACGCTTCGATGATGTTATTGCCGCTCGACAGGTGATGATCGATTAAGTCTGAATCATTGAAGTACAATGCCTGCTTTCGGCTACGATTGATTGGTTGCCATTCCACAGCTGATGGTCATTCCAGTCTGGATCATTGAAGCATTTGCTATTCGACCGCTAATGATTGATTCAGTCTAGATCATTGAAGTAGAATAGTGTTGTATTTGACTCTCATTGCTTAGTTTCCATTTGACATCTGATGATCACTCCAGTCTACATCATTGAAGCGCCATAGACGTTTTTGGCTCTGATCGTCTCGTTCTCATTCGACTGCTGATGATCGTTGTAGTCTAGACTCTATGCCTGTCTTCAATCTTCATGGTTGCGGTTCGTCGTTAAGGTCTGGCTGATACGAACTTACGATACTCAGCGACCACTCCTCCATTTGGCAGGGATTGTTCAATGTCGCGGAAAGACGTTCATCGGCGTTGACCCAGCCTCCGATCGAGTCCATTTGCTCGCTTTGCGGATACCCTATCTATGCCTTCCCATCTTTAGCGCTACCACGACTCGCACACACGTTCATACAGCCACTCTCCGATAACCTTCAACGGGGAAGGCAATCGTATCCTGCGCCATCCAACCGGCGAGACAAAAGTTGACCGGTATCACTCGCAATAAACAATCGCAATCGCGGAACGCTCATTGGCTATGAGCCAGGATGCGACTAGATCGAGAACTTGCTACCATCCACCAAGATAACCGCGTCTACCTCGATGATTCTTCCTTCGATGGTGACCAATAGTAACTTTGGCTTCTTTTCAATCGTAATCAATGGCAACGTTAGCCTCTCTACAATGTTAACCAAAGGCAACTTTAATTTCTCCCAATGATAACCAATAGCACCTTTGGCTTCTCTTCAATAGTAATCAAAGGTAACGTTGGCTTCCCTTCAATGATAGCCAATGGCAACTTTGGCTTATTCTCGATGGTAATTAATAGTAACTTCGGCTTTCCTTCAATGGTAGTCAATAGCCAATAACTCCCCCTAATAGAAACCGATGGCAGCTTCGGCTTATTCTCGATGGTAATCAATAACAACTTTAACTTCTCCTCGATGATAACCAAGGGCAACTTTGGCTTCCCTTCAATGGTAATCAATAACAACTTTAACTTCTCCTCGATGACAACCAAGGGCAACTTTGGCTTCTCTTCAAAGGTAACCGAAGGCAACTTTAACTTCTCCTCAATGGAGTGGAATGACCGGTGGTAACTTAAACTTTCCTTCATTGGTAACCAGTGGGAACTTTGTTTGCGAACTTGATTGGACTTTGCTTACAACTGGATTACATCAACACTCCATTACCGCTTCTGCCACAAAGTTACAACGGGTTGTATTACGTGGATGTAAAATAACCACGGACCACTTTTACGACGAGAGACGTTGCTCCCCTCGGGAAAGTTGTAGCCGGAAGAGTCACCCAAGTGTCGTCACGGGGCGGGATGTGAAGAGGCTCGTAAATAAATCAACGGCAGTTTTCAACGCGGCGTTCATGTACCGCGCTCGGAAGTAGGTAAAGAGTGAGAGAGAGAGAGAGACAGAGAGAGCCAGAAAAAGAGAGAGGAAGAGCAGCAGGTGTAAATAACATTCAACAAAAGGTACTTCTTTCGGTTCATTTTGGGCGTGGATGGGACCCCTGGGTATTCTGCAGAAAGTTGTTTCGAGGAAAAGACTTTGGGTTTGTTTAGACTTGTTGGAGAATGTACCTCATTTGGATAACTCTCACGAAAATGACGATAGTCGAAAAAAGCCTGTTGGGTTTCATTGGGTTTCAATGGCTCAGCTGGGATTTTTTCCAAGACTTATTTAGCCCAGATATATTTCCGTTGATTTTGAACAGAAGGACATTAGAGGCGAAAACAGTTCCCCGAACAAACTTCCAATGAAAAACTTTCACCTAACCCGCTTTTCTTGGGTTAGAATCGTTCCCTAATGTTTGCTCCTTATCTAATAACGGCACATTAAGGGCCTGAACGTCCTTTCCTTACTGAATAAGAGATACCCTAAATACCTAAAACTTCATCTCTTAACTAACAATGGATGATAATGATGATAATAATAATAAAGGTTTGAACTTCCTGCTAAGTTAATACGTGAAGGGTATTCCTTAGCTAACAAGGAACATCCTAAGCCTGGAAGTCCCTCGAGCTTGCGAAGTTCAGGATGTCCCTTACTCAATGGGGGACATTTTTACCAAATAAGGGACACCTTTATATAATAAAAGCCACATTTAGCTGACGAGAAACTTATATACTGTAAGGGACATCCTAAGGGCTTAAACCTTTTTCGAAGTTGTGAGGTTAAGGTCCTGAAACATCTTACCTCACCTAATAAGGAATGTCTTAAAGTGCTGAACCTCAAGCCCTGATCATGTAAAACATCCCTTAAGGATGTTTTACAGGTCGAAATTTTGCATTTGGGTTTCGTCGTAGAGAAAGCGTTTCTGAAAGCGCTTTCCAGTTTTCTCTTCTTTCACACAGCAGTATTTATCGAGCTGCAAGAAGATAGAGAATGGAAAGGAAGCACAGGATGCTGGTAAGCCAGCGGGCGATGGATGTCCCAGCTGACAACATCAGGAGCAGTAAAATTGAGGTTAGCTCGCATCTGTGTCTACATATATCGTGATGATTATTTACAAGCATTGAACGTTGCCCGAACGAGTATACGGTTGACGTTATCGAATCGAGGGAGGATAACGTGTTTCCGGTCACATCGCGGCCGAGCATCGTAACCGGAAACTTCGCACTCCCTCGCCAGGTATTACGATGCTAGTGTGTGAAATCGAACGCTCCGTACAATCGGAGAGATAAAGAGGGAGGGACATAGGGAGGGGGAGAGAGGAAGATGCGACATCGATTGCAGGACGAGACTGCGTTTCCAGCCAGCCGATCATCTCATTCATCTTTCGAAGGTCGCCCGGCGTTGACGCCACCGACCGCGCGTTTCTCGCTTCCCGCTTGGCTGGGCCTTCGATCAATCGGCTATTGTCCCTGCCTCGGACTAACCGGATTTGAAACGAGCAGTCGATTACTATTCACCGGAAGTTCAACCGCTTTTGATATTCCCATCGACCTTCCATCAGACAACTCGAACGCTGCTACTCCTCATCATCCAAAGAAGTTCTTCACTTTGATAGTCCAGTACATCATTCAGTGGCGCAAACGTTTCTAGGATTTGATGGTTTAACCGTTGATCCAAAAGTTCTCCAAATTGGTAGTTCAGCTCATCGTATACAGGTCCAGCAGTTCTAGGCTTCACTAGTTTAGCTCATTTCCATAAGTTCTAGGATTTGCTAGTCCAGCTCAACATCTACAGATCGAAAAGTTCTAGGATTTCGCAGTTCAGCTTATCTGCAAGTTTAGCTCTAGGATTTGCTAGTCCAACTCATCATCTACAGATCCAAGACTTCTAGGATTTGGCAGTTGAGCTTATTTATAGGTCTAGTTCTAGAATTTACTAGTCCAGCTTATCCGCAGATCTAGTTCTAGGATTTGCTAGTCCAGCTCACCATCTTCAAAACCCGCAGTTCTACGCTTTGTTCGTCGTAAAGTTTTACGGTTCGCTAATTCGGCTCATCATGTGTAGTGTCAATAGGTTTAGGCTTTGCTACACTAGCCCATCTTTATTTTTATTAAAATTTATGAGACCCAAACGTTTTTGGGTTCCTAAAAGGCCCTGAAATGACACCTGAACGTTCCGCCATTCATACTTGAGTCTCCACACTGGCGCAGGCCCAAAAATGGATAAAGCCATTTTGTTTGGGTTTGTTTGGGTTCCAGGCGCAAAAATGGACAGAGTGATTTAACGTACTAAAATGCCAGAATGAACATTTTTTATAATCAAAGTGGCAGTGATTTTTGATGGGCTGACAGCGGACCAAAACCATTTCTCGTTTCGTCGCATTCGCTTACTCCAAACTCGTAATAATTTATTCCTTTTTTTTAACTGCTGATGAGAATGACCATTTTTTTAAATCCAACGTTGCGTGACACTTTTGAGGGAGGGTTGTGAAGGCCGAAATATCCGTCGACACATTTTTCACGGGAGCGTGGCGCGCTTTCAATGACAATGAGATCGTTCAATGGAAAACAAAAATCTTTTCAGCAGGAACGATGTTCCGCTCCACGATGCGGGGTTGCCTATCGGCGGTCGCTTTCGAGGCGCCATTTGCACTCGAACGAACTTTCCCTTCGTATAAGGAAAAAAAAAGCTCGAAGTTGAAAAAAAAGAAACCCTACATTTTCACGCGGATTATCTGCTTTCACATTAACCAAGCCGAGCAAATTTTCAGTGCATAATATTCATATTATATCATACGTGGCTGTGGAAGAATAGTGCTAAAAATTCCAGGATGGTGGCGGGCGACCACGAGTATTTCACGTGTCACGGGTAGTTTATACGTTTTATGTATTTTTTTTATTCTTTTTTGTTTTTATTTCATTCCTCTCTTCGCTGCGCCGGATTCTACCGGGAGGACCGCGAACGGTTGCACGTGGAGGGTCGAATGAGTTATATTCCTGTGGGATTTAAAGTCCGTGACCATCGCAAAAGTTTTCTTTTTTTTCTTTTTGACTTTTCTCCGTCTCTGTCTGCGTCATCTCATTTATACTATATGTGGGAAAGGGTATTTCGAATTTTCTTGATTTATGTACTAATTTATAAACTTTTTTTTTTTTTTAATTGATCGTTTCTTCACTGGTACGTGCAGAAGCGCTTTTAGCGCTTTTATCGGCCCTCTTCCTTCTTTCCCTACTCAAATTTCCTCCACGTTTCGTCCCTGTTTTGCCATCTCCCTTATTATTTGGGATTGGCATCTACTTTCGAGTTTTCAATATTTTATAAATTTAATGAAACATAGAAAGGAAATGGGATCATTTGACGATAGTGCATCACCTTTTGGTGGTCGTGAAAAGATGTCCGCCAGGAAGGCGATATGTCGAAGCGGATGAAAACAGCGCTAGACAATACGATACTTTTTATCCATATCGCAAAAATTTGTTAAAGCTACACAGACCGATGAATCAAAAGAGAACCTCGGATGTGAAACGCTCTTTCGTCGAAACGTTTTAAACCGCAACTATGATGTAGAATGCTCACCGAAAGTGTCCATATATTTTCTTTCTCTTCACAAGATTTATTCCATCATAAGAATGAGACTGACGAGAGATGACGAGAATGAGAGATGACGACTAGAAACGATAGAAGAAAAACTCTGGCAGTTGATAAACAAAATATCCGAATCAATCCGGTCGTAAGATCGACAAAACCCGATCCATAGGCATTTCGTCGGGAACAAGACATTCTTTCTTCTCTTTTCATAGTATTTTCCGGATAAAGAATACGGTAGACATCCAATCAGAATTTCCCAAAAATATTCTCCCACTCTAAATTAACCAATTATATAATACAAACTAATACAAAAAAAGAAAGAAACTTTTTAAGTACGTACCACCAAAGCCTCATAAAAATCGGTTTCCCGCTGACTGGTCGATGCGCCAGCCAGAGCACGGCTAAGCGGTCACCGATCCGAGTATCAGCCTCTCCCGACGCTGCTTTAAGGCATGACGAACATGCTTCCGTCCCGTTCGAAATTTTGAAACCACTATTCTCTTAAACGGCTGAACCTATCGGTACGGAATTTGCTATTTGCGTTCAGGCGATGGCACCGAGGACGCCCCGGTCGCCATTTTGAATGAAAACGTTTCATTCTTGAGAAATCGCGGTTTAAAACGTTTCGACTATGATCTCTCTCGTAACGGTGGGTCACGTGGCAATGTTCGTCATCCCCTTAACTTCGGTGATCGCCTGAGCGGCACTCCGACCGCCCAGCCGCCCAGTGACGGTTTAGAATATTTTTGTAATATGTTATGCTAATGTTTAATAATTATCTTATAATCATATTTTATAATTTTATAATATGTATAAATATTTATATATTCTTATTATTGTACCATTTCTAAGCAGGACCGTTCGGAAATCATCTATATATTCTCGTGCAAATCTTACTTTTTTTTTCTCATTCGAGAATATTTAATACAAATAGTAACAATTGATAAAATAAAACTTCCACTGTGTTAGAGTAATTATGTCGATATATACATATAGCATCAAATTCAAGTATAAACAAATATAACTTTATTACGATGTAACGCTATAGATTTAAACGAAAAAAAAAATTAAATTTTTACAAACTGATTAAATAAATTATATGAATAAAAAAATTGATTCAACATTCAGAAAAATTGATGAAAAAAATATATATATACATATATATTATAAAAAATAATACAAAATAAACAAAAAATAAACATCAACTAAATAGCACAAAATACGATCATATTAAATTCCGTCTCCCAAAAAGGCGTAATATTGTCAATTTTTTTGTTTCATAGGAGAAAATCCAGCGGCGATGCAGCATGGAGGTGTGGAGGCCAGGAGATCAGGATTGTTGCTGATCGGTGTGTTGACCTCAGTGGTGCTACTGAGGTGACCATGAGGCCTCTCCGGATCACCTGATGGAGTCTTTTTCGATCGACGTTCGTTCGGGTCGCCCTACCACGCCTAATAATTCACAGTGCAATATACGATGCCGCGGAATCGTGTCGGGTGCGATTGGACCGCGGAAAAAAAAATTAAATCACGAACGATCGCGAGAGAAAATGGGCTAGAGAGAGAGGGGAGGGGGGGGGGATAAAAAAAAGTAAATATAGCGCGACGATTCCACACGTCACGCTCGCGTCGTCGGGAGTGACAGTACGCGGATGAATTTTTTTTCCTTTTCTTTCACGAATTCTTTTTCCCTCTTTTTCACTTTTTTCACGAATTTTTCATTGCCCAGCTGAGCGACGAAAATCGAAAAAAAAAATTATTCGTGACTCGATGTGATTATTTATTATTTTTTCTTTTCAATTTTTGTTCGTAGTATTTCTCTCTCTCTCTCTCTCTCTCTCTATGATTTTCAAACGTCGATCGAACGCGTCCAACGTAAATAATTCATAATCCTTCGTGGTCGCTGCGAATGAGGCGGACAAAAAAAATAAAAAAACAAGGAAAAATAGAATGAACGAAAGAAAAATAAAAAGCGTTTTGACTGCGCGCGTGTTCCGTCGTTAATTGGAGTCTCCGGGACGATGAAACATTTATTACCTTAAATGACGTTCGCTCGGTGCGAAATGTAAAAAAAAAAAAATAATGAAGAGATTGAAAAAAGAAAGCAGAAGAAACAAACCGCGATTCTACGAGCAACGAGTAGCGACGAAAAAAAATGTAAAGGCGATAATTAGCAGAACGGAAACAGAAAAAGAAACGAAATTAGCGAACAAAAGTGTTCCATGCTACGCGAGTCTAACGAGAAACGGAAAATAATAATTTGACGAAGAAAATAAAACACACACACAAAAACGATTTGGTATAAATCGAGAGACCCAAACTATATAGGTATACACGTAAAAACGAAAAATGTACACATCGATAATAAAACGACCTCGTCTCATCGCGAGACAAATATCTCGCAAAATTATTATTAAACGTGATAATTAAGGTTGAACGTTGTTTAAGAAGAAACAATTAAAGTGAAAAATAAATAAAAAATAAAAGAACGAATAAGTAACAATGAATTTAAAACAACAACAACAACAACAACAACAACAGCAACATCAAATCGTAATTTGTAAGTTAATTAAGATCTCCAAATCCATAACTTAAAAATTGGAGATTTATCTTTTTTTTTTCTTTTTTGTTTCATTAGTTTGTTGAACGATTGAATCGAGAGATACACCTAATGGAATTTCTCGGCTGTGCATTTGTAAATATCAATATCGAAAAGCGTGAATGAAAAATTCATCGATACGCGATGTGGTGTGAAATGAAAAACGCGCGATCCTGAAGAGGAGAGGGTGTTCGAAGGAGAAACAAAAAAAAAAAATATATATCATCGATCGCTTTAATTTTTATTTTAGCCTTCAGCCTTTGCACTTTTTACATTTTTCCGCGTATCGGAAGAACGCGCTTTTTTCCACCGATTTTTGAAATTCGTAACCGAAAGAAAAACGTGAAAAAGGAATAATCTTTTTTCAAATTTTAATTTTTTTCCCTCGGCGTTTGTTTTTTTCGAATTTTTCTACTCATGTGAAAACGAGCTTGTTTCGCAGTTGTTTTAAATTCTTAATTGACAGGAAAACATACAAAAAATTTCGATTTTTTAATTGTTGTTTTTTTCTATCAGAGTTTATGTTTACACTTTTTCGAATTTTTCATATCGGAGGAACGTGCTCGTTTGACAGATTTTCCGAAAATTCATAACTAAAATGAAAACATAAATTTCAAAGGTAAAAAATAATCGTTTTTGTTTAATTTGATTTTTACGTTAAGCATTCGGACTTTTTAAAATTTTTCCACGTATTCGAATAACGCACGCCGTTTCGCAAGTTTTTCGGCCTTTTTTTTTATTTTTGTTTTCGTTTCTTTTCTGTCTTTGTAATTCCATTTCATTTTCGCGGCGAAACTGACGTAGGTCATAAACGTCTAGCGCATCAGAAGCGGGAAGAAATGTTTTATTTATGAGGCAGAAACGTCGCGTGGACGTCGACGGACGACAGTCCGGGCTTTCAAGAGCAGAATCGCATATACCCATATGTACAGGGTGTCTCACTTGTACCGATGCACCCAGAACACTCAGATAGAGTCTCAGCGATACTGGAATATATTTTGGACAAAAATACATCAAATTAAATTTGTTGAATTAATTTTTAATGAAGATATCCATTAAAGTCAATGTTTTCATGCACTATAATCCATTGTATAAAATTTCATAAATTAATATTGAACGAAAAACAACCAGTAATTATTTCAAAATCAGTTTTCAGTGGACTCAATCCATTAAATGGATTTTTGAATTTAATTTTTAATGCGCGTGGTCCATCAAATTCAATCTTTTAAATTAATTTTAATGGATAAAAATCTTCAAAATTACATTGTTTTCAAATTTATTTTTAATGAACAAAAATAGACTCAATTTATTTCTTGAAATTACTTTCTTGTTTCGCAGCCATTTTTTTATCGTCACCCTGTATAAAATTAATTGTTTATCCACAAGATCCATTAAATTCAATTCTTCAAATTAATTTTAATGGATCAAAAAATCATCATTTTTCTTTTTTTAAAATTTGGAATGGAAGTAAATATATTGTATTTAATCCGTCAAATTAATTTTAATGGACATAAAACCATCAATTTACATGTTTTTAAATTAATTTTTTTTGCAGCCATTTTTTTATCATGACCCTGTATGCATACGTATGCCACGCTCGTGTGAACAATTTTCCAATTATCATTCGACGAATGGTTGTTCAGAAGTTGGAGGCGTCAATCGAGTTGCACGCTCGCGACTGACGTGAAAATGCCACGGACCGGAAAAACGCGTGATTTAATTCTGCAAACGATCGAAACTTATCAACCACAATTAAAACGACGTCGACCGTATTTCCCCCGTTTTCTCCTCTCTCTCTCTTCGCCTCCTTACTCCCACCTCCGTTTTCGCTGCTGCGCTTTATTTCAATGCAGAACTTCCAATGGCCACGTCAGATCCAGCATTGAGCAAAACGATGACGTTGATCCCGAAAAAAAAAAAAATATTTCCACCATTCAATTATAGAACTGAGGTGCGTACGGGTATGCAAAAAAATATATATGCATATATAACAAAAATCAATAAATCTATATGTTTGGTTTAATTAACCTAAAGAGATCAATTTTATCCCTTATTTTTTAAATTTTTGATTGGGTTCCGAAATTAATTATATCGGAAGTGGGAAAAAATATTAATTCCTATTTCGTTGGGAAAAAATTCTAAACAATAAAAGTTAAACTTTAACTTCACATTAAAGTTGACTTTAATCTTTATAACAATTTAATCTATATTCATCGAATTAAGATTTATGGAAAAAAGATGAATACGTGTCATGAGAGAAAACGAAAGATGGATAGATTTTTATTAATTTACATAAAAAATAATATTTAGGTATAAGTTAAATTGAAGTTAACTTAAAAAATGTAAGTCAACTTCTACTAATTCTATTCACGTATATACATATATATTGAATCAGTAACATTGATTTTTAAATATTTTTTTATTCTATATTTTTCGTAACACATTGATACTGTACTTTTCAAAATACTCGAGAAAATTGTAGAAAATTTGGGTTTTAGAAATTGTTTGGTAGAAAAAATCTTTTTCCCTACTGCTGAAACCAAACAAAATAAAACACTGAAAAATCGTATTTTTTTCTCTTCCATATCGCACTTACGAATTTTTGGGTTCGTAATTTTTTGCATCTTGTTTTAATTTTTTTCTGTTTTTTTTTTTCTTTTTTGAGAATAATTTGGTTCGAGAGGTAGAGAAGCTGCAGTGATGGAAGAATGGAGGGGTTGGAAAAATGAGACGGGAGAAATTCAAAACGAGGAATGATAAAAGAGGAAGTCTCGGAGTGCACGGAAAACGAAGCGGAAAATTGAATTCCGTAAGCAAACGTCGTTCCTGTATAGAACGAAAACGGAGCTCCTTACGCTTCGAGCTTTCAGTGTTTCTCGCCCGACCTTCCTTGACTTTCTCTCTCTGTTTCATATCTCGCATATACAAGGTGATACGCAACTACCCGCTGTATCACCTGAACCCGTTTTTTTTTAACACGGATGTCATATATTTGATCATAAAAGTTCATAGAGGACACGTTGTTGCGAAGGATACGCTTCCAATTTTTTTTACTTATATCAGACGATAAAAAAATCTAGAAGGGTTCAGGTCGATCTCGATAATTGTGGACTACCCTGTATCGTCGTGGGAAAGCATCCACGAGCCACGGAGCTTCCTTCGCATACGTTCTCCGTAAACTTTCGAAAAGACTTTTCTCAACCATTTTTCGACGGAACGCAACGTTTCGGGTGTCAAATTGCGCGTTATCTTGATCCCCGGTCGTAACACTCTTGGATTCGCTATTGCGTCAAACAAAAGCTCATTTTGGCTCCACCAATCCTTAAAAAATTCATCATCGATTTTCATCCTGACTTTTTTACCTCTCACTTTTTTTAAAACGTTCAACATTTTTCGACCAATTCGCTTGGTTCGTTTTTTTTTTCGTAAAGAATCTCGAAAAACCCAAAGAAACCCAAACAAACTCTTGGATTGACGATCGTGTCGAACGAAAGCTCATTTTGGTCCCTCTAATTCCCAAAACATTCATCATCAATTTTCATCCTGACTTTTATCCGAAATTCCGAGCCGGAATTTTTTATCACCCACTTTTCTCAAAACGTTTAACATTTTTCGATTAATCCGCTGAGGTTGTTTTTTTTTTGTTAAAAAGTCAGGAAAAACCCAAAACCCAAAAATCTGGAAAAACCCAAACATACTCTTTGATTCGCGATCGTGTCAAACAAAAACTCATTTTGGTTCCTCCAATCCCCAAAAAATGCATCATCAATTTTCATCCTGACTTTTATTCAAAAATTCCGAGCTGGAATTTTTTATTTCTCACTTCTTTCAAAAAGTTCAACATTTTTGGACCAATTCGCACGGATTGCTTTTCTTTGTAAAAAAAGTTAAAAACATCTTCGTTTCTCCGGAGAGGATTAAATTCAATGCTCATTCTCGCTCTCCACTCGGGGAAGGAAGTCACCACGAGGGGGTTAAGCGACCCGATTGACAGAAGCTTATAAATGTTGATAGGAAGCCGGGCGCGTATCATCCTCGCGGAATTGAAGAGAGCGGAAGAGCGGAAACGGGGATGCAACGAGATCGGGTACGTCGAGCGGCTTTCACGTTCGCGCTTATTGTCGTGACAATGACACATACGACAGAGTCACGAGGATGCGTCCTTTCAGGTGTAAATCATTTCTCATCGTCACGTACGCGACGCATTTATATACAGGTTGGATCAAAAATTGATAGTAGTGGAGAAAAAGGCTTGTACCGATTACTGCTTGAATTATCTCCTGTGTTACATTCTTCTCTGTTAAAAAAAATCTTTTTCTGTTTCCCTAATATTTTCTATATTTTCATATTTCAAATTCTATAAATTTCTTATTATTTTTCAGTTTAGGACTTTTTTCATATGGAATTTTTTCACGTTGAATATTTGAATTATCAACGTTTTTTTTCAATTTTTCATTTTGTATCAGAGTATTCTTCGATAAACTGATAGTGCTAGATCGATTACTACCCGAATTATCTCCTTTAACAATATTTTTTTTTAAAGAAGAAACTTTTTTTTTCGGTTTTCTCCGGACTATTTTAGAATTTTTGTTGTTCAAGTTTATATATATATCGATATATATATATATATATATATATTCGGTATATTGTATTTTGCAGGCATTGACAGTACACAATAAATGCGTTATTGCATTTACACTTTCACCCCCTAACACCCACCCCCCGACCCGCAGGTTGAAAATATTTCACTCGTTCTCACTCGAGGCGCAAAACGGTTAGGAAAACCGCAAATTTCTCACAAACATTATCCAGGCCTCACGGGGGTAGTACACTACTCCCCCCCCCCCCCCTGGTCGCTCTCGTTACCCTCCTTTGCACCGAGTGCACACATCCATTATTCGTTCGCACATATTGAGCAGTGAAAGGGTGGCTGGTGGTTAACGAGTAGCTGGGGGTGTAGGGCGGAGGAGGTACGCGATAAATTTAATTACCACCGGATGACAAAAGCGCCATCGTTTATTTGCTTTGCTGGAAAATCAGCTTTTTGTTTGTATTTATAAGGGATTTTTCCTTATTTTCGTAAAAAAAGAAACTCAAAAAAGATTCATTTATGGAGAGTCATTTTTTTTTTGGATCCAACGTGATTGTACGTGGAGAATTTTTGTTCACGAAGAAAAATGGCTGCGACTGCAAACTGAGCCCTCAAGGGGAAAGGGAAAGCCCTTGAACATATCGCGAGTTTGTTTGGATTATTTACGACCAATTTTTGCTCACTGTTCCACGAGCTTCCATTTTTCGAAATTTCAGGCTTTTTCTAACTCATGAATATTCTCCCAAATTATTTTTTATTCCTACATTATTTTATTTTTATTTTTGTGAACCCATCCAGCGCGTATTAATACATTTTTCGAGTTATTAATTAATTTTTTTAGTTATTATTTAATTGTTCGAGTATTAATTAATTGTTGTAGCGAAGACGGAAAACGCACTCGTTTTTTTTTTTTATTTCGAAACAGTCGAGTTTTGCTCGCTGTGCCATGAACGTCCGTTTTTCGAGATTTTAGGCTTTTTTTACATCATGAATACGCTTCCAAATTATCTTTTATCCCCAGATTATCTTTTCTATTTTTTTAACCCATCCAGCGTGAATTAATCACATTTTTTAGTTATCAACAAAATGTTTGAGTATTAATTAATTGTTTGTTGCAAATTAATTGTTGCGGTGAAAAAGAAAACCGCAGTCATTTTTTTATATTTCGGAAAGATCGAACTACGTATTTTTTGTTTGAAAAAATAAAATGAAAATTTATTGAAAACTAAATTATTGAACAATGAAAAATTATTGAACAATGAAAAAATGATGTATAATTTTTTTTGTGTACATACGAAAGAGAGAGCAAGAGCGCGGTGGAATTTCAAAAGATACTTTGAAAATCCCAAAAATCGTTCGCGTCCTCGTAATCCTAAATATACATATGAGCGTATCGTGTGCGAGTGATTTGTGAAAACGTGGCGAATATCCGATCGAATATTTAAGACTCAATTTCATGTTTAAATAAACAAAAACAAATAAATAAATAAACAAACGAAAAAAAACGATATATACGAAGCAAGCCTAGTTCATAGTTCACATCATCGAAGAAGCGTCGTCATTGAAAGGATACCTGAGATATCGATTTTTCGATTTTTGTTTTACAAACTATCTTGGGTTCAAGTGCAAAATGGACAGTTCAATGCGAGAAGAATCGATCAAATTTTACACAAACACATTAATACATATACACGTACGAAATTTTCTTATAAGTACCTATGTAACGAAGGATTAAGGGATTAAGCTACTCTGACGACCCAAAAATCAGGGTCATTAAATAAAAAACATGTTTTTAAAAATTACAAAATCCAAGATCAATTGAAATATTACGGCGATTGAATTTAAACGGAAAATTAATGTTTTTATTTAAACAAAAGAGAATAATAAAATTGCATTAATTATAATTTAATTTTGAATATTTATAATTAATTAAATTTCAGTTAAATTAAAAATCGTGTTATTGAATTTAGATTCAATGAAATATCAATTGATTTTTCAAATCCTTATATTGATTTTGTTTGGGTTATTGTTAAATTTAAGTCAAATTGAGATGACATATGATTTTTTTTATTTCGATTTCAATTGAATTAAATTTTATTTACAGTAGCCGCAGGCGACGAAATTTCTTTGAGGATTTTCACAGTAGCCTGGCCCCTTAAAAAGAAAAAAAACGAACTCTATAACGCGAGCCATAGTTTATTCGTATTTAAGTAACGATCACTATGAAACGTAAGTGCAAAATAAACTTATATCTATATATAAGTATGAGGACATAGAATGGCGTGTGTTTGCACGTGCGTATGTGTGTGTGCTCCTGAAAAAAATCTCGTTTGCTCTTATTGTCTTAGTAGCAAATGAAGAGTATCGAGTGGACGAATGAAAGAGGAATCAATTTAATGTTGGTATTTATTGTTCACTATTTGTAACATCCAAACACACACAGACGAGAAAAATAAAAATCATCGTACATATATAAAAAGAAATGTGTTTTTCATTTCTTCCAAAATATATTCATCTTTTTTGTTTAACATTTTGAATGCGAGCGAGCAAATAATTTTAATCAACCCTCAAAAATTGACTTCATTGATTAGTGAAGTATGTAATAAACTATCAAATAATTGAGGTTCATTTATTATTACGCTTTGTTGTTCAATATATTTTTTTGTAAAACACTTTTGTATTTTTACTTGAAAATGTGTTGTTTGAAGTCAATGTTTAAAAATTTTGATGTTTCTTTCAAAAAGATACCAGATTGTAGGATTGAGGTATAATGTTCACGAGATAAATAGACAATAAAATAGCGATTATTGAAATACTTCATTATTAATTAACCGTGATATTACATTGACTTACTTATTACTAGTTACTTACTAGTTAGTGTATTTTGTAAACATAGTTTTATTTAATTTTTCAAATAATTAATCATTAATTGACTATAGTAGTTTATGAAATTATTTTTTACTAATTAGTGTAGACATTAAAAGTATTAAAATTTTTATTTTTTTTTTACTTGAAATATATATTTTAGTAATCAATGTTTAAAAAATGTAATGCTTCTATCGAAATGATGCCGGATCTTGGACTCGGGCTACAAAGTTCACGAGTTAAATAGACAATAAAATTGAATTTCTGGTTTCCCGATTGTCATCGTGTTCAACCATTCGATAAAATGTATTGTCCCCATTTCCCAGGCTAAACCCCTTTTCCGATCTTTCGCTTATCCTATGAGAATGCCTTTAGCTCACTCGATCTGCCACAATCGCGGGCGAGACTATTAGATCTCCGCTAACTTGGATTCCTTTTTCCCTCCCTGTGACCGCACAAATTGAACGATGTGGAAAAGCGCTCCATGGGAGAGTATCGGGAAGTAATGTGATATGTGGGAACGCGGCGATGGAGAAAATCGATTGGGCGTCTACGTGGCGCTCAGGCCAATTCGTAGTAGTTATCGTGAAAGATTAACCGAACTCGGTACCTTCGAGTCCTTACTCGAGGACCAATGCTTACGAGGCTTTTCACGCGACATTTGAATTACCGTAAAATCGAAAGTTTTATTTTTTCAATATCAAAAGTCGAACGGAACGTGAACAATACGAAAATTTCCAAACCATAAATTCCAATTCATTAATGTAATTATAATAAACAAAGGTTATCTATTTTTCGACTTGAGAGCCTTATTAAGATTAATTTGAAAAAAACTATTATTAAATAATTTACGTCGTAAATATTTATATTGAAAATAATTAATAATTAATTTCTTATCTAATTGAACAAATTTGTTTTTACAACTTTATTATAATTTTATTTTTTATTATTTATTTTTTATAACTATTTTATTATTTTGATTATTAACACAATTATTAATTAAATAACGATATAGAAAACATAATAGTTGGTGCATACCAATATGTGTATGCTACACATTGATAATAAATATTATGAATGTGTAGCATACACTCATTGAAAATATTTATTAATTTATAAAATCGATCTCATTACGTACAAGAACTTAAAACCATAACTAAAATTACTCAAAGTGAATTTTTGAAAAGTCGGAAAACTGGAGCATATCCATTCGGCTGTTACGAGCGCATCATTTTCCGCCATAATGAAAAAATAATAACAGCTATGGGACGAGTAATAATTAAACGAAACAGTTATTTCAATGTAAACGAAAATGATACCGCACGCAAAGAGTTATCACACCAGATTAACATAAATTAAAATTTATCTGACATGATGCCGCGGAAACCGAAGAGGCTCCTCGCATGCAGATAGTTGTGCAAATGTGCATCCATGTGCGGTGGTCAAATGTCGCATCACGATGCGCGTGTATGTCATTCGGTCCGTTCATAAGGGACGGGAAGGCAAACACTCGTGCAGTTTCGCACGCGTTTCGGAGCGAATAACAGGGCCAACCCCTTGTACGTTATTCATCCGTGTATCAAGTGCGCGTATATACGGGTTGTCCAAAATATCTTAATTGGAAGCTTCTCACGATCGATGGAGAATCAAATTCCAAAGCGAAAAGTCCTTTGTCGTTTTTAGCTGGGACGTGTCGCTGCTTAGATATTGAGACTTTCGAGGTAGCCGAAAAACCGTGTATCTGCGGTCAGCGAGTGGGCGTGGCGCGCTCATCATTGGACATCGCGCGCTCCCCACTCCGCTACGTTCCGCTCGAGTTTCGATTGGCACATCACTATTTCATTAATATCTCTGAAACGGTGCAACGCACAGAAAAACGAATAAGGACTTTTTTCTTCGTAATTTTGTGATCTACCGAGCCGAGTTAAAATTCAAGCTCACCTTTTGCATACACCCGGTGTTGATACGCACACAGGATAGTAGCGTGACTGGATTGGCATTGCCAGCGAGTCCTCGTTCCCATATAACGTATATACGCACATTGTCAAACTCTGGGTCAACACACGTCGACGCAGAACGTCCATTACTTCATCAAACTCTGTTCATTGCCGATAGATCCATGGACCACCAATTTGCCAACAGATAGAGACAGAGAGAGAGAAGGGAGGTCGAGAACTCTCGATGGGTCGTGTAAATGCGCTTGGAAAAACCTTTGACATGCGTCCAGGATTCACCCGACTCGTATAATGACCCATACCCCACCCGTGGATAATACTGACCCACTTTGCTATACTTTCGCACAAGAACGAGTATCGTCACAAGGAAAATAACAATCTGTACGTAGCTGCTCTCAATGGCGGAAACGGAAAATGAAAAATAACTTCCCTCGATTGCTTGTTCAATTGCTCATCATTGGACGAATAAATAAGTGTTATAAAATATCCAAAATAATAAATTAATTAATTCGAAAAATGTAAATAATTAATAAATTATTTTAAACACTGATGACAATTAGTAAATCATTTGAAAAATTATTAATTCCTGATAGATCATCAAACATAATTCGTTGAAATAATTAAACAATTCAAAACTACTATAAAAATAATAAAAATAATTATAAATTGTATAATAACTTTTATTTATAAATACAATCAGAAATTCAATTAATTCAAAAATAATGATTACCTTTTTTTCCCCACGGAAGATTCGACTTTTACCAACACATTTTTTTTAATCACCGTCGTTTTTACCAAGTTCGACGATTTAGGTCGAACATATATATCAGCTCCATATTCGAACCCATTCGTGTCTACCGATTGACAATTATCTGCAATGCGGTGCTAGACTTTAATGGCGACCCCGGAAAATAATCATTATACTTTCTGAAGAAAATAAAGGGTGGCTAGGTATCGTGCGAAGGGACATTTGGAAAACGAGAGATGTGAATGGTGTCACCAACGCCAATGTCAATAATATCTGGTCGCTGATTCGGGCCAGTAAATAGTAACTCGCACACTATGTTTGACCTGCGGCTGGATAGGCGGAGGGGGGGGGGGCGTTAACTTTAGTCTATAGCATACGTATCCTAGCATATGTCTGTCGGTATACATATAGATATTTACATCGCCGATGGTAATTAGCATTTTCGTCATCTTGCTTTGATAAGAGCTGATTCTGGTATCAGCCAGACGCGTCTCTCCGTCGCCATCCAAGGCCATTGGCAGCTTTTGGAGTATTCCGTAATTATCCCTTGTCCTCACGTTCTTCCGAATGGCCAAACTTCCCGATGAAGAAAGCTCGCACAAGTATTATCATCGAATCGATAATATTTTTTCCCCGGTAATCAAAATCAATTAAAAAACAAATTTTTTTAATTCCAAAATGATAAAATTACGAAGAAACCCAAAGTTTAAAAAATTTCGAAATTGTCAAAAAGGGATCTGTTGTCCTACGCAACATTCGAAAAATTCCAAAACTGACGCAGAACTATGACCCCATGAAAAATTGAAAAGTAATTTAGGGATTCAAAAAAACTACCTACGAACCCACTCGAAATACGAATATTGAAAAAATGTAACCACTGCTTCCTTTGACCCCACAATAAATTGAAAAAGTCATGATATAAAAAACTCTGCCTATTGACATCCTACCACTCGACACGAAATTTAAAACATCCTAAAAAAGTAAGAAAAGCTTCCTTCGACATCACCAACAATTTTGAAAATCCCGAAAATTAAAAAAAAACCTGCTACAAACCCACAGAAAATTGAAAACTCTCAAAAACCGGAAATAAAAACTACGAAATTAAAAAAATCTCGGAAATCACTGAAATGTTAAAAAGTTTTCTACGAGCCACCGAAAAATATCAAAAATCCGAAAAAAGAAAGAAACGTTACTTATAAAAGCAGAAAAAATTTCAAAAATTCCAAAAATAACATGATATCCTCAATTTTCCAAAAACCTTGAAACGAATCCTAAATAAACATATTAATCATCGTTCTAAATTTGATATTCTCTCGAAATCGTATATCCAAAATTACACTTTCGATCGAAGCTCTCTTTATACTCGATTTGAGCTTTCTAAAGACGTACCGAGTGAAGAGTCTTGAGAATCAAAGGAATCGAATGAAAACGCTTTCACGTTTCAGCCTCTATATTTATCATCAATATACGTATCAAATGTACCAGGGAGCTTTCGTCTCCATCCTGAGCTTCGTCAAGGACGCGCTTGAGCTCCTACCTAATTAGACACCGTTCATCGTTGGAGCATCACACGGTTGGGCTCTCGAAAAATGAGTCAAGTCCAAGAGGAGTTCATTGAAAGTAAAGGAAGGATGTGAAGTGGAAATCCCGATGAGGGAGGGGATGAAGTTCTTCTTTGAACAAGTACTCTCATTGTGGCAGGTCTCACACGTTTGTCGCCAGCTTTTGCCTCGTGAAAGCGTTCGGGGAACCAAATTCTCACCTTTGTGTTATTCCTGAACAGGCCAGAGTGCTCTTACGATCTGGGTGCACTCAGTTGCAAATTTGAATTGTATCTGGGCGCCAGGCGCGAAATGTTACTTATCTATTTTCGTTATTTTTATTAATTAATCGATTTTTGTTGGGTTAGTTTTTATGCGTTTAGGTTTGTTTAGGTGTGCTTGATTTTTGTTTTGTTCGAGTTTATTCGGCTATTTCCATGAAATAAATGAATTTTTGCACGATGTATCAATTTCGAGGAAACTGAATTCGAACGTTCAAGTGCTCGTGACTATGTTGGTGATCGAGTGGCGAAATTCCGCACGGATTAATAAATAAGGACGTAACGTATTGATTCCAGGTACGAGAGAAAAAATACGAAAATAGAGAAAAATATATACACTACTGGACAAAATTAAAGGAACAGAATTTTTTCACAGCCCTTCAAACATTCCCAAATTTTTCGGTGATGTTTGAAGGGCTGTTTTTTTGTTAAAAATTATCGTATCCAGATGAAAAAAAAGCATTTTTCAAGCTTGAAGTTATGCGATTTTTTAAATAAAAAATTGTATCTGCTATAGCGACTGCACAATCCTAAGGATAAGAGCAAGAAATAAATTTTCCAATTTTTTTTTTGTGTCCACCGACTTTGGAAATTTTTTTCCGTTTACTCTGACCTAAAGATCAGCTAGCTTATTTATTTAACTTCAATTTAGATTTTTTTCGTCTCTACGTATATTTATCACTGAGATATGAAACTTTGAATGAAAAATGATACTTTTTCCATCAGTCACCAATATCTCAGTAACCAATAATCGTACTGCAAATAAATGGGCAGTTCTGAAAACTGGAATAAATTCCTTATTAAATCTATTCAATGGTTATTGAAAAAAATTATTTTTCTTACCTTCGATATTCATTTGGAAAAAGTACGAAACAATAGCTTTTTGGGTTATTTTAGAAAATCTGCTTTAACCAGGTACGATAAACGTGCTCCCTTAATTTTTTTTCAAAAGTTTGACGATTCGGTTCGTAAAAACGGCTTGACCGATCGCTTTGAAAATCGGTATGATTTTTGGGTATGTATCGAGCTAAAAAAAACTCCAAACATTGCTACTTTTTGCAACGGTTGCCAGGTTAATGCAGATTTTCTAAAATATCCCAAGAAGCCATTTTTTGTACTTTTTACAAATTAATATCGAAGATTAAAAAAAGAAAACCTTTCAATAACCAATGTATAGGTTTTTGTGGGGAATTTATTCCAGTGTTCAAAACTATTCCTTTATTTGCAGTACGATTATTGTTTGCTGAGGTATCGGTGATTCGTGGAAAAAAGATCATTTTTCATTGAAATTTTAATATCTCATTGAATAATGTACATACAGAGACGAAAAAATTGAATGGAAACTGAATAAATAAGCTAACTGATCTTTAAGTTGGTTTAAACGAAAAGAAATTTCCAAAGTCGGTGCATTAAAAAAAATTTAGAAATTTTTTTTTGACAAAAATATCCCAAAACTAGAAACTTCAAGCTTCTAAATGCTTATTTTACATCTCGATATGATCATTTTTAACGGAAAAACAGCCCTTCAAAAATTACCGAAAAATTTGGGTAATTCTTCTGTTCCTTCCATTTTTTTTTAGTAGTGTATATAAATTGATAAAAATATAAATTGCCCAAAGAGTAATATTATTATTTATAAAAAATATATCATGATTCTCAAAGTTAATGAAAATGTTTTCTTTATTTTCTACCAAAGACAACAGAGAATCTCAGATGTACGAAATCAAATTAACGATCACTTCTGTTAACAATTAGTACTGATAATCAAATATGATACTAATCGCGTCTAATAATTATTAATATATTGTAATAATTATAACAATAGAATAATAATATATACAATATAGCACAACATAATTATAGTTAGACTAAGACATTAATTATAATTACAATAATTCATATGATCATAACAATTACGTCAATTAAATATTAAAAAAATGGTATTAATAACATATAAAAATGACGAAAAGATATTGCTGGCAAACTGCGTTGTTGAAGTATTTGAAAATAATGAATCAAAATTATTTAAAAATAATAAAACAATAAATTCCTCTCATCATACGAATCGAACATTCGAACATTTTTCGCCCGTCACTTTCGAAATAACGTATATGGGACAAAAAAATGTGTTATTGATTCTGAGATTGGTCGTAAGCGATTGTCCATCGATCTCTCTATTGTCGTCTCATCGCGGATAGGATAATTGATGGATACGTGTGTGCGTGAGACATCGCACAGATGAATTTATAGCTGCCGCTATCAATTACACCCACCTTTTTGGGAACGGGGTGGGGGTTGAGTTAGTCCAGCTGCCCCAGGCCAGGGAGAAGTAAATTTAGCCATCAACGTAAATGCTATGAATTAGGAGCTGTCGTTACTCCTGTATTCTCGCTAGTCTCGAGTCTATCTTTGATCTGTCATTGACGATTCCTAATCGGGGGTTCCAGGGCTATCAATGAAAATTTAGCGCGTTCGTATCTTCCCTTCAAAATAATTATCGACACTTGAATTTTGCCCGGATGGGGATAACTCGGTACCGGAAATCGGATCGTTGGGATAATTTATCGTCCTCGATGGAGAAGGACGGCGAGGGGGGAGGGCGGGGGGCACCCGGGAGTAAACGACGCTAGCAACGATACTGGGCATCTCGATGGCCGATCTATATACCTGGTAAGAGTCAATGAGATCAGGGAGATCGAATTAAACCGTTACGGGAGCTCCCTTACTCAAATGTATAGACACCTCGAAGTACACAGGGTGTACACGGTGTTCCGGTTCAATCGGGTCTTTCCTGAAAAATAAAAAAAACATTTACATTAACTTTGAGACTTATTATTCATTTTTTATTAATTATAATTGTATAACAATGTATAACAATATGTAATTGTATAACAATATTACTGATTAATGACTCAAACAAACCCGAACAATAATACTGATTAATAATATTGCCAAATTTATTGTATATTATTCAAGTCATTTTATGATATTTGTTTGAAATTCTTTATTACGAATTCATTACGTCATTATTTCCCTTATTATTAAACCCGGTATATTCTTCTTTATTAAATAAAAAAAAGAAACCTTTTAATACAATGTTTTTTTGTTGAGTATCCGGTTACGTTGTTTCGATGTTTAATACAAATATCAAAGTATTCGTGAATAACAATTTAGTACTTGATTTGAATTTAAAAATTCGAATGCGAAAGATATTGTATTTAATTAGTTAATTGATAGAATTACGAACTCGATTGAATTAATTCAACTGTGTCAATTGAGTCATTCCATTGAGTGAATTGAGTAATTAATAAAATTATAGATATTTGGATGAACATCAGGGTACTTTTATACAGGGCCAATTTAAATTCAATGAATAAATGTTTTCTACTTTTTCAGAGTTTAATTTTGTTAAACTTGAATGACCTTGAAAAAACATTTAATGAAAACTATCATGGCCGCTATTAGGATTCTTCCAACCCAAACAAACCCAAATCATTCAAATTCATTCAAATTCGTACACGCTCAGCGTTTTAAAATTTTACAGAGATAAATCGAAGTGTTCCATCCACAGGACGTGACTCACCCTGTATGCATATAGCCCTCTGATTGGTATAGGAATCTCGAATGCTTGGCACACGAGTATAACGGTCCGGCTTAATCGCGTAAGGTGTAATCGACGCGAGAGTTGCGCGCACTCCTTTGGGATTAATGATTTAAACCCCCTTAGGCTAACGCCGAATTAATGGATACAGAACCGCAATGCCACATCACCGAGACGGCATAGATAGTCCGGTCGGGCATGCAACGTCGAATTCGCGTCTCTCTCTCTCTCTTTCTCTTTTATTGATTGGTCCCAGGATTGTCACGATTCAGAGCCAATGAGCGAATGGCGTAACGTGGGTTCAATGAAAATTCAATGAATTCCCACTCTCCGGTCGGTCTCCGATCTTCTTCATTTTTATTTCTTTTTGAATTATTTAATTTAATTTTTGAAATTTGTTCGGGTTTGTTTTGGGTTAATTAATTTTTTTTCAAACCCAAACAAACCCATTCTTCGATCGTACCTTGATCTCCTTCATTTTTATTTCTTTTTAAATTATTTGTTTTTATTTTTGAAGTTTGTTTGGGTTTGATACATTTTTTTTCTTATATCAAAGTCAGCTTTGAAGCGTCGTCTTATGTACACACGTGTTATTACACAAAAGTATATAGGTAAATATGTAATTATGTAAATATAATTATTACATAGCAGTAAACATTTATTTTTTCCATAATTGTAAAAATAAAATTCTTTACACCGAACGAATCTAAACAATTCGAAAGAAACATTATAGACATATCAAAAAAGGCAAACAAAATCAACGAACACACGTTCTTGCCTCTTTTTCAACACTCAATCATTCCAAATTTACTTTCTTATCTCTTTTAGTGCTTTTCATTACGACTTGAACAAAAAAAAATATTATCTTATTCATTTATTTATTATTTAAGTATTTCTATTTCAAAATTCGTATCGCCTTTCTTTCCGTATTCCTTTATTCTTACTGTGACATTTTAATGTTTTTTTCAATATTTACCACACGAAAAAAACGTTCAGTTTTTTGTTTGTTTTGCGGACGTGAAAAGACGAATGATAAAATCTATTGAAAAATCGCCGATTTCACGGAATAATTACGATAATTAACCGATAAAATACGTGATAAAAAAAGAATGACCGAACGCCTTTGGCTCTTTAATCAAGAGCCTCGCAATGGCGCAACTCCCATCAACGATTCCTCGAGATCTCATCGCGACACCCCCCCTCCCCATTCCTCCCCGCACCGCCATGTCGTCGTCTCTTCCCTATCGGATTAACGTTATCTTCGTAATCTTTGACGAGGTATGGAAGAGCGTGCCGAGAAACTCGGGAATCCCTCGGTAAATCCATATAATGAGTACGGACTATCGAACGATCGGATAGACAAAAAAAGGAGTGGGGGAACGGATCTCCATTGGCGAATTGACCGATGCGAGTATGGGGCATTTTGGCCGGGAATGATGACGCGATAATTGAATTCAATTTTATTTGAAATGAATATGACTATTCACATGATTTCTCTTCCCAGTTAATTATTAAAATAAGGGAATTCAAATTTTATATTTGAAAAAATCGACTCTAATCTTCAAGTTGGATTTAAAGTCGATTCGTTATGATTTAAAATTGAGTTTGATTGGATTTTATTATTTCAAATGACATTTAATTCGATTTACTCGCCTGAACGAATTACTGCAATTCTTGTTCAAAAATTTATATTTTCAAAAACAGAATGTGTTTTTTTTTGGGTTTGTTTGAGTTTTTTTCACTTATTTTTTCATTTTTTACAGCCAAAAATATTATTATGTTTAATGTGAAAAATTAATCATAGACCATTTGTGAAATCCCTCATGTCTTGAGCTTGAATCTTGATAATAATTATGCAAATTCGAAAAATGATTAGAAACGGGTATCAAGAAAATTACGAGGAATACTAAAATTACCAATTATTATGTTAAGTAAAGAACGAAAAACATTAATTTGTGTAAACTCCAGAAGATCCATTTATCAATTAATCTAGAATTCACTAATATTATAATAATAAATGAATAGTATATTACGAATAAAAATTTGTGAACGGGGACGGGAAAAATGTTGGATGTTTTTCGATATTATTGAAAGAATGGCTGCTTCACTTACATTGAAAACCCTGTGCATGAGCGAATCCTTTTCAACATTTGTTGGACTCTCACGACAGGAACCGTCAGAGAGAGAGAGAGAAAGAGAGAGAGAGAGAGAGAGAGAGCGAGCACAGATTATCTCGATTCTGTTCTCCTTCGCAAACGATCCTTTAACGAGGGGCCGGAAAATCTCTCAGGAATATCGATTTCTGTGGATGATATTCGTCCTCCGTATATATGTATATATATATATACACACACACACAAACTAAACTATCGAAAATATGACATAACATAATTTAAATATATATTAAATGTATAAAATGATAAATACGTTTGTGAGTGTGTGTGTGAGTTTTAAATTCGATGAAAGTACATAGTACATAAAAGTAGTTAACATATTTTATAATTTGTTATTATTTATTGTTTCCTCATTGGAACTCGCTGTTAGCGCGTTTACCCGTCCCCTTCCTTCTCTCCCTATTTAAATTTCCTCTACATTTCGTCTCTGTTCCACCATCTTCCTTCGCTGTTCCACCGTCTCTTCTTCCCTGGTCAATACCCCACTAGATCCACATTGCGATTTTGCAATTTCGTTGTTTTTTTTTAATTCCAGCAAATTATGCTACTAATTTTATCGACCTGTCGAAATTCAGAATTACCTACTTTATCAAAATCAAATTGGAAAATCATTCCTTAAGGAGTTGGAAAGTCTAAACAATTAAAAAAAAGGTATTAAAATACATGCAGATCGAGGATCATTTCGAAGACGGATAATATTTGACAACGTGACGTTTCGCGAGTACGGATCGTTCGGTATACACGAGAATCTTCCGAATGAGATTCCTGGATGGGGAGGGAGTAGAAAGGGGATGAAGTTTCTCGAGGAAAAATATTTGCGCCGACAATGAGAATCCTTAATAAAATAAAATCTCCTCGAAAGGCATGGGAACAAAAGTACTTCCACCGTTTTTTATTTTTTATTTTTCACCCTCGTTTCGCGTCTCTTCGTGACGAGCTGTCGAGCAAAGAATTTAAGAATTGCTTCTCCTTAGACGTGGCGAAAGCGAGGTCTCGCGAGAGCAAAAAAAAAACAAAGCAGACGAGCGAAGAGGAAGAAGAAAAAAAGGGGGGCGCTTACGAGTGGTTGATTGGAAAAATCCTGGCTTCGAAAAAGCTCGCAGTGAAATTCTCGCAAGAATGCTCGGACTTTCTTCAATCTTCCTTCTACGTATCCGTACTTTCGAGACGTTCGAACGAAAAAAAAGGGCATGGTTCTCCTCCTGTTGGAACGGGCTCGCAATGATTATCGCGAGGCCCTTTTTGCTTTAAGGTTAAGTTACGAGTAAAGGGCTTGATGAATGAACCAAGTAAACCGAAACCAACGGCCCTTTTGTTGTTTTCAACTGAGGAGAAAGAAAAATTCTTATTCAAAAGATTTTATGAATAATTTGACAAATTATTATAATTATCATCAGCCATTCACATCGAGCCAAATTATTTAAATATTTTTACCTAAGCAAATCATTGAATTTATTCAATTGTTGAATCGATAATTCGTGTCGTTAATGGCCCGTAATGGTTAATTAATAAAATTATTTATTACATTATTATTATTTATTAATCATTAATAATAATATAAATGATAATAATAAAAGAAGAATTATTGTTTTATTGTTATTTTCTACATTATTCAAACTTCATACCTAAAAGTTAAAAAATATAGAAAAAAACAATATTAATGACGGAAAAAAGAAAATTTCGTAAATATTGAATAAACAAAAAATGATATTAAAAAATGACGCATTAACGACAGTTCAGAAACGAAATTCCATCATCCAACTAGAATACCTATAAATAATTTAAAATCAATATATATATGTTATCGTAAACAATCACTTTAATCAATTCTTCAATGTCGTTCATGAATAGAAAGAAGCTCTTTACCCCAAAGAAATTAAAAACGTTTTTTTAACTGGAAATAAATTTCGAGTTAAAGGTCCTATAAGTTTTTTGATCGGCAGTCTGGTTTTATGTCAATAAAATTGTGCTTTTTTGGTCCAACGATGCAAAGAAGTTTCCCATAAAAATATCGAGGTAAAAAGAAGGGCCACGTGTTCGAAAAAACAAAAAGGGAACTCTCTGGAACTCAACACGTTTCATCCAATTGAGATTATCTCTTTCGAAAATCACCTTTTCCATCAATTTTCAACCCGTATTTCCGCCTTCTCCCTTTGAATCCCTTCTCGTTCAGGTAAAAGAACAAAAGAATGACGTATGATACCGAGCAGGAGAATTAAAAAAGAAAAAAATAGGCATTCCCTTTTGTACTCTCAATTTGCACGAAAATATTTTTTCTATTTTCTTTTTGTTCGGCTTTTCGTAGCCAGCGAGAGTGTTGAGGGTAGTTCGAGTTTGTTGAGGAGTGTTAGTTGAGTTTCGGATGTTTTTCACTGGCGACGATGAAAGCCTTTTTTATTTGGACACAAAGGGGGGGGGGGTTGAGAGAGAGAGGGAGATGACGAGTAAACCTTTATAAAGGGCGGAATCCCAACGCGATTTCCGCTCAGTCTGAGCAACCGATACGTTTATCTACGCTTGATGCGGTGGACCCAAAAAGCATTTTTCGCCTCGTGTCAATTTAGAGAGAAAAGGGTATAGAACGGGCGGGGAGGGGGAATGTTGCGTCCACGGCGAGGACAAAGGTAAAAAAAGACGGTTGGACTGACTAAAAAACCGAACCGTGACCCTTAAACCCGGTAATGAAACTTCCTACTATTACATCACCGGAAACGTGTCTGCAGAGTTCTGAGTATATAGACACTGTCTTTTCAACGGATCGTTCCATTGAGAGCATCTCATTAGGAGGCTTCTAAAAAAAGCTCGATTTCACATATATTTATATTTATCATTTATTTATCGCGAGTGTATGCGATTTATTTCATTACTAATGTTTGCTCGAGCATATTAACTTTATTAACAATTACTGATATGTAATATATTTATAAATTGATATGTGTGTGAGTGTGAGTGTGTGTTCTTTAGAAATATAAGTGTATTGTTTATTTATCGTTCATTTATTGTGCGTGTATTTGATTTGTTTGAATATTAATATTTCTTTGACAATGCTACACATTTGTAATATATTCATACTAATTATCATTTTTAATTAAGATTGAAATGTTTAAGACGCATTTAACAACAATGATAATAATAATGATATTCAATTACTAGAAATACTTATAAATAATTAATTTATTAGTACTTTACACATTTATTTCAAAAAAGATTAATTCGCATTAACATTTATTTATAAATAATGTTTCTTTACATTGCATTTATTTAATATTTATTTATATGTGTTTTATAAAAAAATATGAATAATAAACAAAAAATGATAATACTTAGGTATTAAAAAAGATACATTTAAAATCTACGAAAAATATAATCATGACACTAAATGACACTGCCCACAATTAAATTCCATTTGATACGAGAGTACATCCTTGACTTAATTTTCATTGTGATAGTGATAATTAAGTCTCGTAGACTTTTGATGAGACGGAAAGAGCAGAAGGGAAGAAGAAAAAGAGAGAGAAAGAAAGAGAGAGAAAGGGAGAGAGAAAAAGTAATCACCGTGGTGTCTTTGTGCCAGGTTGCAAGCTCGTTCTCCCAGAAATCGTCTTTGTCTTCCTTAAAACAATCGCAAGAGAGGACAAGTTTGAGAGGTGAAAAGAATAGCCGAGGCTTGAAGAAGAGGCCGGAAGTTTGCGGCGATTCTTTCTTTTGTTTTTTTTTTATTCACCCTGTACGTGCGTAGCTCCAGGCTGGATGAAGATCCGGCAGTTTTGACATGAGGGGGACCGCGCGTAAATTCGAGGTCGATGTTGGTCGCCATTATGGAAAATTTGATTTGGATCGCGTTGGTACTGTTGATTCGACGTTAAACGATAAAAAGGTGAAAACGTTTTTTTAATCAGCTTTATCAATGAGCCTGTTCTGCCTCTATCTGGATTCCAGGTTTTTTCGATGATCGACCCCCAGGTCCGTTCGACCAGTATGTCCCGATCGCATCCACGGGACGTACCTTTAAAGGTAAACAACTACTGGCCGGACGTGGTAATGATTTTTTCGAAAAAACTCCCGGAAGATTCATCAATGGCGGAATCAGAGAATCTCCGGTCAAGAAGGAAACAGGGGTATCGGGTGGTCGGGTGATGTTACCACCGTCACCCTCGAAACTTCACTCAACCCCTAACGACTGGTACGGCTGCATCGGGAAACCGCCGGATTACTTCAGTCCCGCGGTCAGAGAAACCGCCGGAAAGAAGCGGCTGGATAACGCGGTTGGAGAACCTCCAAATTGCAAGATCAAACCTAATCCCCTAGGGGGGCCCGGCTACGTCGACATCTGCCTCAACCCCTATCCCAAACACACTGCTGATTCGTATGACGTTCAGGAACGACCCAAAAAAGGTAGAACATCCCGAGAAAAGTACAGCATCCAAAAAAAAAGTAGAATGTTCGGAAAACCATAAAACACCCCAAAAAAGGTAGAACACCCCAAGAAAGATACAGCGTCCCAAAAACGTAGAACGTCCCAAAAAGGTAGAACATCTCAACAGAGGTAAAGTGTCCTAAAAAAGTAGAACGTCCTAAACGTCCCACATTACAAAAACGATCGCCCAAAAAAGTAGAACGTTCTAAAAAGATAAAACGTTCCAAAAAGGTTGAATGTCCCAAAACGGAAAAATGACCCTAAAAACGTATAAAACTCGAAGCAGGTAGAAAAACCGAAATAAATCCAAAAAAAGGAAACCGCTGATCTAGTTAGCTCTTTTGTGGGGATCGCGATCCCATCAGGCTGTGCTAATGATGAAATTTGATAACTGATACTTCGACTTAACAACTTGCACTGCGTCACTCATTAGTATACCCCAAATATCGAGCGTCAATGTCTATTGAATGATCCATTGATCTGCCAGGTGAAAAGGAGGAACGGCCGATGATGAAGGGCAAATTTCTCACGACTAGTGCACCGCTCGATTACTTTCCACCAAATCCGTATCAGGACCCAACGCCAGGACCCACTTATCTTGCACCTGACGAAGACACAATGAAGAAGAGACCCGGCCCCTTCTACGTGCCATTTCCGAAAAAACCCGGGGGCCAACACGCCGGATGCTTCGGCAAGTTCATCTACTCCAGCGACCCTTATCATCAACTGTCAGACACCAAGTCGAGTGGACCGAAGTTCGTCGCAGGCGGACCAAACTACCGGACCAAGTACACCAACAGTATCATCAATCAGGTCACCAGGATAGAGTGCAATGTCAAAAATTACCAGGACTACAGGGAACGTGTTTATCCTCTGTCATCATGAAATCTCTACCGGATCGCCGATCCAAAATCATTCAGAAAACAAATTGACTCTGAAGCAGGACTGGTCATTTCCAATTCCCTGTAATCTAAAATAAAAGCGATTAATCCAATTGACGAAACATTATAACTGACAGGGAACTCTGGTCTGAGATACCCTAGGCCTAGACCTGTCAGCCAAGGAGTATGTTTGGGTTTGTTTAACTAAATGCAGTCACTGAAGGTTACTGCCTTTTTAATTTACTCAAAAGACATTGAAACCTTTTTAATTTACTCAAAAGACATTGAAAGGAGTTCCTCATCGCTGGACCCAAACAAGCCTAAACGAACCTATGTTGATGGACCCAAACAAGCACAGACAAACCCACGTTAATAGATTTAAAGAAACCTGACCGAATCCATATTTTTTACTCTAAAACGAACCCACGTTAATGGACCCAAACAAATTGAACAAACCGATGTTAACGGACGAAAAATCATGGAGACAAATAGCAAGTAATGGACGCCTCCATCATCCATTCCAATCGGAAACTCTCGCACGACTGAATATTCACACCCAATACCACTTCCATTTTCGGGTATACCGTAGAACTGGCTTTAACATTTACCATGTCGTCCATTTATCGACATTGGCGTTGAGAACAGCTGGAATGATCCATGGAGAGAGAACCAAGACCCGGAAGACTCTGGAAACACTCGAGTGTGGAAGTGAACGAATGAGGAGAAGGTACAGAACGTGTAGGGGACACGAGACGCCAAGGGTTTTATTCCAAGGCTGGTTGAGGCCGCCGTTACTCCGTGACCTGTCGTTCAGACGGTATTAAACATTCCTGAGATTGCGATACCACCACGCGAATCGTACTCATGCTCAGCCTCGGTGGAATCTTACATGCATGACTCTTCAGACATTTCCGACAAAGTTCGCACCAACACTCGCTCTCTGCATGCGCACCAGCGGTGACTAGCGTGCGTAAAAATTTGTCGGATCACGACCTGGAAGAAAGTTTTTCGTATAACTATAGAATCACGGCTCCAGATCAAAACTCCTCCAAACATTTTTCTAATTTTTTGTATCAATAAATTATATCTTATGTAATATTATGGCGGGGAGGTCGAAATTTCCTATAAAATCGATAAATTATGGGACTTTTAAATATTACTAGCACGGGGAACAAAATAACGTATTTGCGGATAGTTTACATTTATGTTGAGTCTGGGGAATTTATTTGGATTTGTTTGGGTTGTATGGCAAGATTTAAAAAAGTTCGAAAACGAAAAATCATGTTACATATTTCTTTTTTTACCCTCTACTGTAATGACACTTTTTAACGTTTTTTTTCATATCAGCTCTTCCCCTACCTTCATTCAACATGTACCATCGTTTTTTTTATCCATAATAATAAGCCAAACAAAATTTAGTCCGATTTTGAGCTGGAGCCGTGATTCCATAGTTTTACCAAAATTCTTTTCCCGGTGGTGTTTGTTTGGGTTGGTTTAGGTTGGTTTGGGTTTGTTTGGGTCTAGCAGTCTATGCTGATGAGGGCTAATATTTTCGTTTCAATTACGTCCTAGTAAGTCTTCGTATTATAGATTTATTATTTAATTCGCGTTTAATTAACCATTTTTTCCTATTTCTGATTTTATGTATTTTGGACAAAATCAAGAATTTCTGTCAGATTTTTTTTTTCGAGTAGTGTAGCCCTGTGTGGTCACGTGACAAGCTCTTTTTCTCTCTGGCGCTGGTCGAAGACCGGAAGCGGACCAACGACAGCGACAAAACGTTCATGACTCCGTCCAGATGCGAAGGAAAACAATGAGGAATACGGTGAGAGTCTCGACGCGGTGAAACGAAAGTTATTGGAAAGGACAAGCGAGAAAGAGAAGACAAAGAGGAAGTCCGCGATGCTTCGGAAGAAAAGTGACGGGAAAAACTGCGCGGGATGAAAATTGTTCGAGAACCGAGGATACAAAGGCAGAAAAAAATGAGAGAAAATTTCAAGTTCTTCGACTTCCGAATGCGCGAGCTTCGGGCCCTTAGCGATGCCCTTTATTTTTCTCCTGATGCTTTGTTCCGACGTATGCATTAAAAAAGCACGCTCATATGAGCCAGCATTAAAAAAAATCTCTTTGTGAAATAAATTCTAAATTCAATTATTTGTTTTCCTCTTCGAAATATTTTTTTTTCTTTTTTACAAACATCATTTAGAAGAAAGTACGAAAACACTTTATTGGAAACACGTTATTATTCTTATTATAGTCGTTTGAGTTTTTTGGTCATCATTGATTCATCGCTTGCTCGGCTTCCGATTATACCTGCGGATGTGTTTGTAACTTTTATTATTGTTGTGTATTTTTGAGTTTTTGTTATACATTAATTTTTAATTTTGTGCAAAACTAAGATTTTCGTATGCATGGGTATTTTTTTCTATGTAATCGAGAATATTACGAATTGGTTTACTGATGAATAATTATTTCTATTTCAATAACAAAAAAAAAAGAACAATTTTCTAATTCATTATTAAGAAGTGAATGGACATATGAAAGAACAGTTAGACTTCTTCCAGAAAAACATGTTACAACCCAGATATTGCATGGATCTGCTGAAAGTGATCTGAATCAGATTTTTTTGGAATTCGAAGTAATTTTGTTTGTAAGTCGGAATTAATTAATTGAAAAGTCGTTTTTTTTTAAATTATTTGATTTGAAAATATTTTTTAAGTACAATAATTATTTTATTTAAAAATCGAATTTTTGTTATTTCACATTAACGCCGGCAACGCGATCAGCCGTGCGCATGCGTAAACGCCTGGGATGAAAATCTGGTGATTCCACTATCCTACCAGGACGTTTTGCAGACCGTCTTTGGTTGCGCAAACAAGATAAAATGTCTAGAAATACTTGTAGCGTGATCTAGTGAAAAGCGTGTCGCAATTGCGTCCGTATTTGCGTACGGGAATAACCTATCTCAAAGATAGGTTTTCCCTTTGCCCAGGACATGCGTGTGTATACCTGGGCTAACTTTATTACGAAGTTGTTGTTCGCGCTCGAGAGCTTACGGAATGGGAACGCGGTAATTGCTTTCCGCATTGTTTCATTCTCATTCGGGTTGCGAGTTTGTCCCTCTATTTACTTCGCTATTACTCACCGAGGTGCACGCATTGTTATGAACCAACCAATGCACTCTTTCCCTCGATCCTAAATTTTTTAAACAATTTTCCTGTTACCCTGACGGTCTTATTCCTATCGATCGTCAGCCGACTTTTTCAAATATTTATTGCTTATTGTATTTATTTGTTCATTTATTATTAATTTGCTAACTGTTGCACCGATGTTGATGGATGGCCAGTCGGAGTATGACGATCACCGAAGTTAAGGTAGTATTAGCGGATTGACTAGTCGACGGTATATCTATCATATCATGTAGTAGATGGCAAAGAGATCGAGAAGCTGAAGCAGCTCATTTCGAGAATGTCAAGTATCTTCATACGTGAATTGCAACGTTTTAATCAATTTCCTTTGAATGCTAATTTATATTGCTTGCGGAAGAACAATTCTAAGATTTGAAATACTTCGTTCTCACAAGAATTCTATTCTCAATGGAATTAAATTATCGAATCACTATATTGGTTCATCGTCGAGCGTTAGAGGAGTACTAGGGGATTGATTAGTCCACGGTACGTCTAGAATTCTTCGAGTCTGAACATAGAAAAATATAATACATTTAAGCATAATATTATTCATCTTAAAAAATAATTATTCGAAAAATGTTGGTAATAATCGTGTTCAATTATTATTATCAAAAATGGAGTACCAAAGTAGCAATCAGCTTGACTCAAGTGGTCTTACCAACCGCCATTTCGTAAAGCTGTTCCCAAAAAATATTAGGAACGTCGTTTGTTTAATCCGAGTGTACGTGTGTCTAGTGTCTATGTGCCGACCAGCAAACGCTAAAATTAATCGCTTCGATCGATAATATCTACTTGAAATTTCTAGAGGCCTATATTTTTTATAAAAAAAGATGTAATCGCGAAATTTTTGTTTACCCTTTCCGCTTTTTGCATAGTTTGTCTCTAATCACAAACTATTAATATTTTCGTTCCAACGATCGATCTGCACTCATTCCCCAAATGTTGTATATTAGATGCATTTGTTTCACGAATTAATTACTTTCGATTTTCTTGCTACATATTTGAGTGCCAAAAAATATAGTAAAAAAAAAGCACAACAAACGGTATGAATATTCATATATTCGTTCGATTCCCGAATTATATATTTTTCTTTCTTTCTCTTTCTTATCGATGTATTTTTGAATAAAGTTTTCCAAAGTCAACCAAGCGAAGCCAACGTAGATTTTCCATTGTAGGCTGAGACAAAGCTCAATGAAAACGTGGGTGATCCATTTGAGAAGAGGGTCACGAAAGCTCCTCTTCTCCTCATAATGCGAAGTTTACGTATCAGCCGGGGATGAATGTTGGCGTCAAATGTACGCGGGTGTCCATTAATGAAGATCCGCGAGCGTTAAACACACCGCTAAGCTCCCGTATTACGGCGCTTTGGATGTTGTACGCTCCTGATATAAGCCGGCGTGTACGAAACTCCACGGCGTTATGCGAGCGGCTTAGTGACGGCACCGGATCCTCACGGCTGTTCTCCGATCTGCTACGCGTCGTGCGAAATGCCCGCAAGTTTGCCTCAAAACCGACGAGACTGAATCCCCTTAATTCCCCGATCAAATTTCCATACGACGAAAGCGAAGATAAGATAAGCGTCGATGATAAGAGAAACGATATTCTTGTTGGTTGTTCGAATTCGCTTGACTCAATTTGTCGACTTTTTTTTCAATTCATTTTTTAAACATTTTCGATGTGTCTAATGATGCTTTATTGACACGGTTTTCACGGAGGGAAAGTGTAACTTTATTTGAGAAGTTTTATGAACCTGGAGTGGAAAAAAACCTCCATTTGGAAAAAAAACCTCAATTTTTAGGGGTATCGAAAATCAAAGAGTTCCCGGACCTGGTTCTCTCAAAACCCTGCAATTTAAGCCTTGAATCACTGGATTTCGTTGAAAAATGGCTGAGAAAAGTGGAAAAAATGACCTCCATTTTTGAGGTTATCAAAAATTTTAAAAACCTTGGACTTGAACCTCTCAAAACCCTACGTTATGAGCTTTAAATCACTGGATTTTGTTGAAAAATGGTTGAGAAAAGTGCTAAATACGATCAGTCAGCGGATCATTAATAATCTTGCAAGGCACGGTACCGTGTGCCAACGTTTCGTTCTTCCACGTGCTGAGAACAGGAATAAGATTCGATGGGCCGGAAGTCGTACCTCAACAAGTATACGTTTGACTCCCCTACCCCGCAGTCCTATCATCTTTTTCTCTTCATCTTTATCCGCTTACCTTGCACATCGACGAGGATTTCACGAATTTACTTCGTGAATCTTGTGCCCCCGTGTACACGAAAACGGGAACGAAATTTTTATACCCGATCGACATAAGTACCGACGGAGCTTCTTCCGAACGCCTTAACACAGTGCATAAATACGTTTGCCCACTTACCATAGCCGATTCGATACTTCCTCACGGATCTATAAGGATATGCACACCTACGTATACAGGGTGTTTCATTTAGAGCGTTGCTGCCACTTCACCACACATTGCGATGAAACAAAAATATTACGAATAACAAGTAACAAACATTTTGTAGTAAATTATTACGTTGCCAATTGTCGTTACAATGACCTCAGTGAAGTTACCAGACCTAATATTTTTTTCTCCTCTCCTATTTCATTATTTATGATAAAAATGGTAAAATTTTGATCTTTTACTTCAATTGAAATGAGACATTCTGAGATCGTCGTATTTTTATTCACCAGTCAATTATTGTAGGTTCGAACAAGGCGATCAATTTATTTCTTTTGGGGGGATACCTTCATTCGTCTCCCCATCCTTGCACTATCCATACACACATGTATGCATATACAGGGTGTCACACGACGGAATGTCATCCGTGAAATGAAGGTTGAGGGTAAAATTCGGAGTCGATTTATGTCAATCGATTCGTCAAAAGGTCGAGCTCACCCTACGACTTTTTGAAATTTCGTGATTTTACCGGAAAAGTGGCCGGGAAAGTTGAAAAAAATTTTCCGTTTTAAAAGTATTACAAGGATCTATTTAATCGCAAATTTTCCGTTGATTCCGAATGTGCCCCAATTTTTGCCGAAAGTACAAAATTGTACTAGGAAAATGCAAACAACGTTTCTAGAATATTTTTTTGACATTTTTCCCGAGAAATGGAGAGTTTAAAGCGAATCAAAGGGCGGATTTGTCTTCAAGGTATAAAAATACATCGACATGGACGATGGATCACAATATTTTTTATAAACAAAATATTAGCGCATTAAAAATTAGCAAAAATTAGCAATTCTACATTATGCCATGTAATTTTTTTCCGCTTTAACTTTTTTTTATTTTCCCTCTTTCATTTTTTTCATCTTTTTTTCGAAAAACCACGCTGTAGGCCAAACGAAACGCGCGCCCACTTTTTTCAACGCTCACGCTGTTTGATACGTGACGCATGATTTTTTTCCGATTTTTTAATTTAAGCGTTAATTTTTTGTTTATAAAAAATATTGTCGAGTCAAATCGTTCCGAAAAAATCTGAAAATATTCTCGAGTGCTTTTCAGAGACAGTACGATAACATAAAAAATCGCGGGTCAAATCGGAGAGGTGACCTGTCAAACCTCGGTCGAATCGGCATGAAATGCCCCATATGTACACATACATATACACACGCATATATATATATTTATATATTTATTTCGGAAGCAGATGTTCTCCACGAGGAAGATAAATCGTGGGCGATTCTCCTCGCACTCGTCGAACCCCCGTGGGAAAGCTCCGGATGGGGCGGAAACGTTCGCGAATCTTTTGAAGGGTTTTTCGAAGGGTAGCTTCGGTTTGGAGACGTGAGTAGGCGGTATTGTAGAACGGGGGCACAATCTTGGAAAAGTGATGGAGAGAGATGGAGAGATAGAAGTACCGAGTACGAGATTTCGGAAGGAAAAAGTGGGGGAAGAATATTCGTGGGTAACGCTCCCTTCATATCGTCGTTCTTCATCCCTTGCGCCCTTATGTTAACTCGTGAAAGGGATACGAAGAAAGAAGAATATATATTCACCTACGTTTGGGTGACCCTTGACATGAAAATTAAATATTTGCAATATTTCCAACAAAATTTTGGGTTCTTTTATGAAAGAACCGAAACAGACCCAAACTAAGGTGAGGGGTTTGATGTATGGTCGAAAAAAATGAAAAATTATTATAGTTATAATAAAAAATGGGATATAGATTGTTATTTTTAAAAAGTGGGTCTTCATGTCACAACCCTTAATATTGGTGCATTTGTATTTGACACACGAATATACATATTTTTTCGTTAAAAAATAAGTTTTTATTTTGTAATTTTTTTTATTTACCGACTCATATAAACCCACAAGTTTTATCCCAACTGATTACATCTATGTTTTTATTATCTTTTTTGAATTCGAAAAAAAACAGTTTTCTTTTTATTAAATTCATTGAATAAATAATTAATTGAACGCACAAGAATCAAAAATGAAATTAGGCTAGACGAAAAAGAATATAAAAAAATGATCAAAATAAATCAAATCTATGAATTTTCACGTATGAATAAAATTAATCAAATAAATGAATAAATTAATTAAATGCACTAAGTACGAGAAAAAAGTAATTTGCATTCACGAAAAAAAAAAATCGAGTGCTTTCGAGTTTGATAAAAATTAAAAAAATAAATTACTCGATAATCACGTCACTGAAGTCCACATGATAAAAAATAAATCTGTTCTCGCCTCGATCACTGAGAATAGTTCAAAAAAATTACTGAATGAAAACTACTCATGTAAATGATGTCAAAAATATATGTTACAGAAAGATTTTAAAAAATAACGAAAAATGTTCATCCGTAAAAGGAAAATGGATCTTACCTTTGTTTATGCTTTTTTATAAAAGCATATGTGAACGGGTGAAAAAAGGACTATCAGAGGCAAACCCAGTTTGGTCATCCGAGAACATCGTTCGTCATATTTTTAATGAAACTTCAATCGATGGAATTTGACGGTTGAGTTTACGCTTTGATGCATTTTAATGTCTGAGGACGCTGGTGTTCTCACATACGGGGCAACGTTAAACGAGAACTGTACGAATAATTGTACTTTGACGAAGGGATGAAACGAAAAGTGGCCAAGTATCTAGTAGATGGCAAAGAGACCGAGAAGCTGAAGCAGCTCGTTTCGAGAATGTCAAGTATCACCATACGTGAATTACAACGTTGTTGATTTGCGTGCTAATTTATATAACTTGCGAAAGAGCAATTACATGAGTTACAATATTTCACTCTCACAATAATTCTATTCTCAACGTAATTTAATTATCGAATCACTATATTGGCTTATCGACGACGGAATTAAATGATCGAATCACTGTATTGGTTTATCGTCGAGGGTTAGGGGAGTACTAGCTGATTGATTGGTCAATGATAAATCTAGAATTGTTCGAGTCTGAAAATAGAAAATTCTAATACATTTAAGCATAATATTATTCATCATAAGAAAATAATTATTCGAGAAGTATTGGTAATAAACGTATTCAATTATTATTATGAAAAATAAAGTACTAAAATATCAATCAGCTTGACTCAAGTGGTCTTACCAGCTGTCATTTCATAAGGATGTCCCCGAAAAACATGACGAACGTTGTTTGTTTAACACGAGTGTATATGTGTCCAGTGGTTGTGTGCCGATAGTATCTGCTTTAAATGCTCGGTAGTCTATATTTTTTATGAAACAAATGTAATCGCCACAGTTTTATTGAGTTTTTTCCGCTTTCTGCATAGTTTGTATCTTATTGCAAACTATTATTATTTCGGATCCAAAGATCGATCTGCACGTATTTCCCAAATGTTGTGTGTTAGATGCATTGATTTTATGAATTAATTACTGTCGTATTTCCTCGGTAAGGTATCCCGAATTTTGGTGAACGTAATTCGGAATTTGCTATATTACAGTATAGAAAACAATATATTTTGTTACTAATGGGGAAAGTCATGTCCATATTACGTTATTCGAAAAATGTTGACAAAATATTTAAAAAATCGCTCAAAACTGTTTACTTTAAACATTTTCAAATATCCTTTAGGTCTTAAGTGACACCTTTAAATTACGTAAGTGCCAACGTAATAATCCCAATACTCTGATAAGAAGAAAAATGGACAAAAACAACTGTTTTGGGTCTTCTCAGAATCAAAAAATGAAAAATCGATATTTCGGAGCTGATTTTGTCTTTATTAATTCCCTACTTTTGAGCATTTCGAGGCTATCTTGGCCAGCAAACATATTTTCCCAGCCTCATCGATTTCGCTCAAAGATACACAATCACAAAGGCGACCGTTCTTGATGACGTTCGCCCACTCGCGAGACGACTCGAAGCCTGCTGAACTTTGCAGTTTGGAGTCTTGAGAAACCCGACGTTGGCGGGTCGGTACGGGCTTGTGTAGATACGATGACGGGTGAACTTAGCTAACCGGAAGTAGTTCCGTCCCTTCGTCAACGAGCAAGAATGGACCCCGGAGGATGCGTGTAGTTCAGTCTCTTTCTCTCTCTAACTGCACCGAGATAAGAGAATGTTTATGAAAAATTGGTCTTCGTGAAGTCCGTTCACTCTTGTAGTCCGTCGAAATACTATCAAGCGAATTTGCCATTCAAACGGTTTTAGGACTCCCGTCAAAGTTACTCGAGTCTCCTTTTCGTTAATATTTTATATGAGTTTTTACATCGTTTTATTAGCATATATATATATATAAATACTAGCAAATCTCGCCCGCTTCGCCGGGCGTAAATTAGCATACAGTACCTGACTCATGTAAGCCCCAGTACCTAATAAAGCCCACATTTTAAATATCCAAAACTACAAAGTCAAAGGGATTGAGCTCTCATCGTCGAGTGTCTAACTTTGAACGGCCGCAATTGCCATAGCAACCGTCGCGCTGCTGCGAACCCAAACAAAATTGCATTCGATAGAAGGCAGCGCGTGAGATCGCACGTAGGCGTTTCCTTAATTTCGTCGTACTAAAACTTTCGAAAACTAAAAATGCTTTCAATATTACTTAGTGAATCTTCATTCTAATTATATGTAGTAGTTTATCAGCACTATACACGTTGTTATCAAAATTTAAGTTTCAAATTGAAGATTATATATTTTGTTTATTTTTCTTTGTACAAAGTTACAACGGGTATGGCCTTATTAGAAACAGTGGTCTGAAGAAGGCACAGAAGACGTTTTTTTAAAATAACTGATAGTTAATAGTAAACATTGTTTTCTGAAGCAACATTATTATTAATACGTTGATTATTGAGTAAATGGTTAGGTTAAGTTTTTTTGTTTTATTCTAATATTCATAATTTTTATTGTTCTTAAAAAGAAATAAGGTGGGCCTCATATGGGTCAGGTACCTTAAATTAAATGTTTTTTTTACAATTCTTCGTGTAAGAATGATGATTTCATTTTCAAATCTTACCTACGACAAACGTAATAAAACAATAAATTGAGAACAATAATTCTAGTAATACAACCATTGCAATTCACATTAGCTTTGTTCGTCAATTTCATTTTCTTCCTCTCTTTTCTCTACAGGATGAAGATTGTCACTCACAGATAGCAGATACATAAATTAATCACATTAATCACATGATAACATACGATGCAAATGTCAACACAAATTGTGTTATAAAAACAATTGCGTATCGATAGCAAAACTAAGTAATTAGACAGACTTGAACAAACTTACCTAGGGTTTATTACAAGCAACTGATTGGATTTGTTGATTTACGGATTACAATAAAGAAATTAACAAGAAAGCTTCGAGTACATGAATCGGAATAAATGAAAATGATCTGTCGCTTGCATTTGTCAGTTGCATCGATATATGTGTGTACGTGTGCGCTCGCTACGGATTAGATGACACTCGCAAGAGTTCGGTTGTCGCTCGTATAAACAAGGATTTCGCTGGTGCTCTGATGCGTTCGCTGGTTGCGGAGTCAAATATGCAGGCACGAGAATTTAAGAAAATGTACATGTGTAAATCCGCGTTGATATTGTTGGTAGAATTGGTGCAATAATCG